>NGKJ01000153.1:62320-77504 GCA_002162495.1 Myriosclerotinia curreyana | reverse complement strand
GTAATTTTAAACCAATTAGAAAGTAGAGAGGGCTGTGCTGGGCTTGGCCCGGCCAGATATTAAGTATAAACTTCGGGATTTGATAGCTTATTTAAGCATTAATCTACAGGCCTGGAGGCTGGGGGTCTATTGAAAATCCCAATTAAATGTTACACAGACTGTACAGTACGTATAATCCCTCGCCGCTTAAAGCCTACAATTCTTATCACACATAATGCACTGTGTCTCAAGGTTCTTCTACGCTTACGTCATAGTACAACATAGTACAACATATTATAAAATTATCAAACGGCGCTGGATCCTACTCTTTTCGAGACATCCAAGAACAAGAAATTTGTATTATCAATAAATACATTTAGGTATCATATCCATCGAATTAAAGTCTGGGCATAGACTTTTGGGGATACAAACCTTATGATGGGTCAATCTTCTTCTTCTTCCTCTACCTCTTTTATTACTTCTCCTAGAACTTCGACGCATCCTAGAAATCAAAATGAGCACACGAGTAGAAATTTACGTTTGGTAGAGAATGAGAGATACATTGATACGGAAAGGACTCAGTTGTTGACACCTGATCCTGAGGAATGTTTGAATGGGGAAGAGGCGAGGATTGGAAATGGAAATGGAAATGGGATGAATACGAGTATGGGAAGACATGATGGTCATGCGTGTTTTCATCCTCATGCTATTGGAGATATATGTTATCCCCAGGATGAATTTGGGGATTTGCCAGTTTATAAGACGATTCATCGGTTTGTTCTCATATCTTTGCCTTTATTTATAAGAAACGGAATTGATGCTAATGATGATTGATGTAGGATAAGAAGAGATATTATTTCTGCAATTGGTGAGTTTTTCAATGGAGGAGTGAAATGGGAGGATGAGGGTTAGGCTAATAGGGGTGATAGATGATCCGTATAGTTTGGAACAGCTGAGGGATCCGAGGTTGAATGTTTCGGTTGTGAGACCGTTAGTGGATAGGTTGTATGATTTGAATGATTTATCGGTTGGTATGTTGTTTTTATGTTTTTTGGTTGGTTTTGGTGCTTGAGGAGGATGGGTTGTGTACATCTTCTTTAAGTGAAGAAGAATGTGGCTATAGTACAGATTTTTGAAAAGAGTTATAGATAGGAAAGTGGCAACGTGTGTATGCCACACCGAGTAGCTCTTGAAGAGTATTTTAAATACATCTGCTTTCTTACTTTCCTCCGTTGGAAGATCCCATTATATCCCCTATATTTACTCTGCTCTTGTCTCCAAGTACTAACAAGTATCCAGTCTACTGTCTCCTTGTCAATAAAACACAATTCCAACGCGAACAAGTGGCTCTTCCGCACCATCAGAGTATTTGCACTACACGTGCTCATCTGTGCGAGATAGTTGCTAATCGAGTTCTACGTCGTTTTCACGAGGACCATACCGGCTCAGAAGGATTACTTCTACTCTCTCGTATCCTTGTAGGAGGTTTCGATCCATTTCAGGGTGCTCCAAATAATGTCATCCGAGAAAGTAGTAGCTTTGGTTGGGCCGCCCACTCCCGTACTGGTGTCAATCGAAGACTACCGGCCCTAGAAATTGCCATTACATCTCAAAGTAAAGCTTTCTTAAGTTCGTCGGCATGTCAAAAAGTTATCAGTGCAATTTACGAAGGCAGGGTCATATATACCCCAACAGCTTTTATGGATATTTTGCCTGATCATTACAAGAATAAGCCGATTTCGTTGTACAATCCCAGGGAAGCGCCACTGTTTAACCAATACAGACTTATAGTTCCTCGCACAAGGAATTATTTAGAAGTATGCCACTTTTTGCTACTATTGGGTTTTTACCTATATGTAATGGCGGATCGTGATCCATCTACATTTGGTGGCATGGAATTAATATTCATTATTTATACGTCGGGTTGGACTCTGGATCAATTGTAAGTTTTTTTGGTACCTCCAGGTCGACTGCGATACCGTTTACTGACGTCAATTTCAGTTGCTCTATTTTGGAACACGGATGGCACGTATACACCCAGAATCTCTGGTCCTTCCTCGACGTCACTTTCGCCGCAATATTCGGAATTTATCTCGCACTCCGCTTCAAAGGCTGGCACACTGACAACGTCGGCACTGGCCAACAAGCTCTGGATGTCCTTGCCTTGGGAGCTCCCGTTCTTGTTCCACGTCTAGCATTCAACCTCATGTCCGAAAACATGCTTTTCATTTCTCTCCGCGCAATGATGCGTGATTTTACTGTCCTTACAGTTCTCGCTGTATGGTGTTTCGCCGGCTTTCTTCTCTCTATGATATGGCTCGGCAATGGTATCCACGAGCCAATTACAGTTTCTAAATGGATGCTTTGGATATGGTTTGGACTAGATGGTACAGGTATCACAACATCCGCTCAATTCCACTGGCTTCTCGGTCCCATTCTCATGATTACCTTCGCATTCCTTGGCAACACACTCTTCCTCACCATCCTCGTTTCCATGCTCTCAACAACCTTCTCAACCATCGTCTCAAATGCCACAGCAGAAATCCAATTCCGCCGCGCAGTCCTCACCCTCGAAGGTGTAAAATCAGACTCCCTATTCGCCTACTTCCCCCCCTTTAATATCCTCGCCCTATTCGTCCTCATGCCTCTCAAATTCGTCCTCACTCCCCGCTGGTTCCATAAAATAAACGTAGCAGCCGTGCGTTTCCTCAATGCTCCTCTATTACTTCTCATCGGCTATTTAGAACGACGTCAATTATGGGCTGGTCCCCGTCGCCAAAAAGAAGCAGAGCAATTACCCCGTGTTCCACATCGTCCCCGACTCTGGGATTTCTCAAGGGGCTTTAGCGTTCATGGGGATTTACAAGCCGTGTTTGATGCGGAACCACCGACTGATATGGAGGATGAAATTGAAGCTGATGTTGAAAATGATCTGTCGAGGGATCGGAATATTTTCGAAAATGAATTCTCCAGGGAATATCACAAGCACGCATCGACGACAAATTCACAATCTGGACAGAAGAATCCGAGGGATAACATGACGAGAAGAGATACGGCTAATAGTTCTAAGAGAATTCGAAGAGATTCCGTAGCTCCATTTGCAGGAATGAGTATCCCAAAACACTTGAGAGATTTGCTGAATGAAGGGAGCAGTGATGAAGGAGGAGAGGATATTAGAGGGAGGTTGGGGAAGCTGGAAGAGTGTATGGGGAGAGTTGAGGGGTTACTGGGCAGATTGTGTAGAGAATTGGATGGGAAGAGTATTGAGGGGGATGAGGAAAGGGACGGAACGATGAGTGATTTGGACACGAGTGTTGCTGTGGAGTTTTCGGATGAATAGTTATGGTTGCTGGGAGCCTGGTTTTATGGATTAGTGAAGCGCGTGGGGTATGTACCAAGGGGTGGTTACGTCAAATTGTCATACACAAAATAGAGGGTTGGGATGATACCATTTTCGTCTTGTGGTTTTAGCGGTGCGGTGCGGTTCGAATGCGATGGGAAACCTATCAAGTTTAATATCCTAACTTTGAGATTGAATAAAACAAAAACAAAAACACAGAGATATGTTGCTTGTGTACTCTAGACCTCATGTTGATTTCAATTTGATTTGATTCTTAGATCTAGAGTGGCTAAAGGATCATTAGTAAGTAATCAGATAACGGAACCCTAACCTTACATATCTCTCATTCTTTTGATATCCATCCCATATTACAATTATCCCACCAACATAAAATGATAACCATTTAGGCTTTTCACAGTATATTCTTTTAATGAAAATACAATCCAGTGATTGGAATGGGATGTGGAGTGCGGGATAGTTTTTCAGAAAGCGGTTCAAACTGCATCTTGAGGTGCAGCTGCACCTTCCCTCCACCATTTCTATCATATTCTTCGCTCTGAGTCTGATGCAGCCTCTTCATTCGTCATAGTACTTCCAACGCAATTTCAGCCGGCTCACGGGTGCCGATATTTTCCAAAGTCGGAAATGGAAGCATTTGGGGTGGTGCAAATATGATGTCGACGTACTTTGTGATAAAATATGGGAATAGTACCAAATAGGTTGATATTATCCCATAATGATCCGATTTTAAATGCGGAGATGGTAGCCTTTCCCGTATATATACATCTAGTTTCATAACGTCTTTCCCGAAAAAAACATGATTTAAAGTACTTTGCAAAAAACACCTAAATATAATTTTTTACTTTTAATTCTTTATATTTCAATTAATATAACTTCAAATTTAATAAACTTTTAATCAAATTAATACTTTCAATTATTAGAATTATTATATTAATTTTTATATAATTTAAAATTATATTAATATAATTAAAAATAAGTAATTAAAAAGTACAAAATTTTAATAAATTTCAAATTTTAATTTTTCTAATTTTTCAAATTTTATATTAAATTTTGTATTTTTTAATTATTTATTTTCAATTATATTAATATAATTTTAAATTATATAAAAATTAATATAATAATTCTAATAATTAAAAATATTAATTTGTTTAAATATTTATTGAATTTGAAACTATATTAGTTAAAATATATATAATTAAAGTATTTTGGGTTTTATATTTAAGTGTTTTTTGTAAAATATTCAAAATCACATTTTAGGAAAGACGTTATGAAACTGGGTGTATATACCAGTTGGTATTCCACCGGATGAGAAAATGGAGAGGTCAACGATTTACAATAATTCAACTTTCATCTACCATCCGATTAATACGCCCATAGTCACTACTATAGGCATCATTTAAACTCTATGATTATTCAATATCTAGAAGCTCTATTCCGAGACCCTGCACCATGGCCCTCGCATACCCCGAAGGAGAATGCTTCTTTGTGCGAAATGGTCTACGTTCTGGGAAGCCCACTCATTATTCCTACGATGCTAACAAACCCGATCATTTCAAAAACCATATGATGGTTGAATACATCTGGAATCGACCGGCTCATTCTTCATGGGATGCAGAGTCTGGCTACGATAGTAAGGGTCATTATCATCCACGAACAGCTTACACCATTACAAGAGTATTGCTACGATCTTATCATGGTGGCTTTAACTACTTGCCATTTTCTTATGGCACGTCCGAGAATAATATTCGTACGAGGGTACAGCATGAGCTTTGTATACACCCAAGGACCTTCGATGACTGGTGGTATGGAGCTTCGGATGAGGTATGACTTCTCTCTCAAACTTTATCTTCTCTTGGACACTGACCTTTCCAGTCTTGGTTCATGCACATGCCTATGCCTCAACCAAATGAATGGGTCTGGATTGATGTAAGTCTCTCAACACACTTTTACCATAAGAATAACAACAGCCAACAAGAGCTTTCTCGGGGTATCAGATGGTTGCCCACATCCGAGCCATTTATCTCCCCCTCTCGTTTTACGCTTCCGAGAGCAACCAAAATCTATGCTGCTTCGTCCAAATAAACTTCGCACAAAACCGCACCGTGGCAGTTTGGCGCGGTGCCAACAGCATGGTAACCCACTCTATGAACATTACCACGGGCTTAGGTATCCATCATGGCCATACCATCGGACTCAATGTCCACGAACTCCTCAAATTGCTCGCTCTCCCCCGTCAACTCCGCAAACAAAATCCATACGCAGCCAGGCTCATCAAAATTGTCCATAACAGTACCATTAAGACGCAGAACATACCAAACGTCCCAACTTACAGGCATGAATATGATGTGGAGTGGCTCACAGTAGCCAAAGCCAACTTTGGATTAGATCTCCAGTGGAAACCTGCTCAGCGTTCTAGTTGGCTCAACGACTTCTTCAGAGATGTCCTCACGAATCTCATCTCCATGATTCCTGTCGCCGGCCCTTTCTTAGCGATACTTTTCCCTGTTGCGTGGACGCTCATCGTGGATCCCGATTCAGCATGGGATGTATTACTCGATCTCGTTCCGGGCATAAACCTCACGGATCAAATGGTGAGAGCGCTATTGAATTCTCTTGAAGAGACTAAAGACTATTTGCCGGATGGATGGGAAGCTATTGCTATACCTCAACAACCGAAATCGGTGGCTATGATTAAGAGCAAGGCAAATCCTGTTCCAGGGCCGACAAAAGAGGAGGCCTTTACGGAAGAGGATGCCAAGGAAACGATTGCAGGTTTGGCATTCTGTATTGCTGAGAATGTTCTTGCGAAGAGTGGGAAACAAAGAGCTTTTGAACATCATGTTAAACATGCACCACTAGACGAGGGTGGTAATCCGGATGGAGGAATTGAGAAAGAGAATCCACCATCTGAGTATCCGGATCAGAAGGAGGGTGATGATGGAAGATGGGATGGATGGGGTGATTGAAGTAGGGGCTGTGGTATTATCGTAGGTCATAGGTGAAATTGTATCTAGGGTTATGGAAAGTACTTGTAGTTTTGAAAGCTATATGAATTAGTCTACGATGGGCGGGTATTGTTATTGCTCAATCCCGACCACTGAGGCTGTCCTTATCTTTATTCTCACCGGCGAGAGTTTGTAGTAGGACATCTATATTCTATCACATAGTTGAAAATTGCACAACAAGTTTCTCGATTCAGAATCAAACACCAAATTCGAATTCCCCAAGATTGAACACCATCACATCTCATGACATATGAAGCACAACACTAAAACGTGCCCGCTCTTTCCCTTGCGTAAGTCCTATATAAGTTCTCACTTCCCGGTGAAGAGAATCTTCGCACACGAGAAGAGTCTGGAATCACAAATATACAAGTTTTTGCTACTTCTGGATATGGACTGGAAGAAGATGAGTCTCTAGATCTCCTATTGTAATTAGATATTCCGCCCGAAATCTATCCCATGACTACTGATATTTAAGAAGAATAAGATAGATGACAACATAATGGAGTTTAGCGACAATGATCAAGTTGTGATATAGCGATGGCCATTGGCGAATATATCACCATCTCTTTCCCGATTTTTTCCCCATCTCATGTAAGTAGAGCTGTGGAACTCATGTCCGTCAGGACCTTGGGGCTTTATATAGATTTGAGAAGTACTGTATGAATGGCCGGGGTTTATGTTAAGCAGAGTGGCCAACCAGCCAGCGAGCGAGCTATTAGCCGAGTCCTCCTCCCCCGCTGGCTCGCTGACGATATAACATCGTCGCCGCTAACTTGCTGGTCTAACTGATAAGCTGCTTATCAACTAATAATACACATTCTAATATTTTAAATACACTCTAATTGTAGACTAATACTAGCCCTAACCCTTTCCACTCTCTCTACTTCCCTTCACTACCCTCCACCACCCTCCACCACCCTCTCTACCACCCTAAACCCTCTCCACCACCCTAAACCCTCTCCACCATATTAAAAATATATTAAAAATATATTAAAAATATATTAAAAATATAATAAAAATATATTAAAAATATATTAAAACTTATATATAAAGTTATAAAAATCAATTAAAAAGTAAAATATATATATTTGCCTTAAATATTAGGTTAAATCCTTTAATATCTACCCTTAAACGCACTCTCTTTTTGATCAAAATCAACTTTCTTAGCTAATCAGTTCGCTGCCAGCTAGCATATAACCTCGCTAGCTTGCTGAAGGTATTTTAAGAGTTCAACTTGCTGGCTTAGCTTGTTAGCTGCCAGTCAGCGCTGCCAGCTAGCTGACTGGTTGGCCACTCTGATGTTAAGACTATGGGACTATAGTAAGATCTTACATGTATGGATGGATAGATATGGGGTACTTGGTGAGTGAGTGAGTGGAACTTTTAAGTTCTACCAATACATTGCGTTGGATATCACTCAATTCACTTTTCGTTACCTAGTTCAAACAAATTACTAAACAAACCATAGCTGCTCCATCTCTGTGGTTATTCAAGAGGCCCGAATGTGCGGAAATTTCGAATGCTGTAGCAATATTGCCGACGCAAAGTCGTCCGATGCCATATACAAGCCATCGCTATGGGTTTGAAATTTGCAATTCATGCACTTGGCAATTTGTGACCTATTTCCCAAATTCAAAGACACAGTATAGTCTCCTCTATTCCCCCTCCCCTCCCCTCTCCTCTCTCCTCTCTCCTCTCTTCCCGAAAATGTATATGTAGTCTCGTCTATTTTCCCACCATCACTTAAATAAATTATCACCATCCATGCATCAACACCGTCATCGTCTTAGATTGCTTATCATCATTACTCCCAAAATTCGCAAAAACATTAATTTTACAATTTCAATTCTGAAGTAATTCTAAAATAGAATAATCAAGTAAGTACTTGATCATATCGCCGGAATCATTCCTGACTCTCTTGATGGTATCTTTCCTTTCTTGCTTTACAGTAACCCTATCTACTTTATCGATGATGGACTTTAAATAAAAGAAAAGAAAAAGGCTTAGAAAAGGAGCCTGGTCTTTGAAAAAGAGGGATATTAGGGAATTGAGTGTTGGGATTTGGGGTTTAGAATAAGTATCGATTAATATTGAGGGATTCGGGGTCTAAGGGGGTAGCGAGGTACAAAAGAATGGCACGGTGAGTATGTCCTCGATCCGTTTTTATAAAAGGGATTCGATGAAGTGACTAAGTACATCCACTTCATTCCAGACTCAACCTCTTCATCTATCCATATATACATCCATCCATTCACTCTCCCTCAATCTATAACTCCTCACCCCAAACCCCTCAGACAAAAAATCATCTAGTTTCCCACCCAAAACCATATCTTAACATCTTAACATCGCAACATCGCAAAATCACAACATCATCCCATCCAATCATCAAACCCAACTCTTCCATTTCTCAAACCACCAACTAACTAATACATTCTCAACTCCAAGATACAATACCCCTATACCCCTATACCCCTATACCCCCATCCCTGACTTGACACTCCGCTTCCCGCTTCCCGCTTCCCGCTTTACCTATAACGCTTTCCCCACCAACACAAATACAAAAAGGCAACACGCCTCAACTAGGTATTGTACCAAGATCTCTCCTCTTCTCTTCTATCCTCTCCTCTTCGGAATTTCCAAGTTCTCCATTAGCCAGCCAACCAACCAGCCAGCCAGCCAGCATCCTTTATGAATAGAATACAAAGCATGATAACCTACATGCACTCACACCACCCACCCACAAAAACATCCACACCGCTGCTCAATCGCCCACGAGTCACGCACGACTCGCCGCCGTTGAGCCCCGCGTAAATAAAATCAACAACTTACAAGTGCCAAAGGGACTTTCAAAGATAGAGATGAAGATGAATAAACAGCAGTTGCAAGCAAGCCATCCCATTTCTGTGCTTCTATACCTAAACAACCATCCACACTCGACTTTCAACCAAAAAAAAAAAAAACGCCAATCCCCAATGCGCCCTCACTTCTATTCATGCATTGCTTGAAGGATCCGCTACTGATAATGCGCGCCCTTCGCCCATCAAACCTCAATACAAAACAATTCAATCCTTCTTCCCCCCCCTAACACCCCTCCCCCTTAATGCCCCTTCTAAATCTTCTCTTCCCGAACTTCCAATTCGATTTGGCGAGCTATTCCTCAATCTACCAGGCGAAAGTTCAAATCCCCTCCCATCATCACTCCCAGCCCCATCTAATAACTCAATGAGATCCCCCGAACCATCCGTCGAAGTCCGAGCCCCATTCAACGGTGTCCCCGGTGCTTTGATAGCCAATCTTCTAACCCAACCTTCAATAGCCGCTGCTGCATTTTCCAGACCGATTCCCGAGCCCCCCAAATTACTAGGCGTGACTGATCCGCTCCTCGCAGGGCTGTCTGAACCTTCAGCGATACTTGCCAATTCGTCTCTAAATCCAAAAGGGACTGTTTCTGATTCTGGGATGGAAGATGAAGGTAAAGAATCGATTGTGATTCCAGGTATGTGTTTTCTCGCCCATGTATTTAGAGGATCCTGCCCGGGTCCTGGAGTCGTGACACTCTTCCCCAATGTTCCTACCCCACCAGGTCCTCTAAGCCATCCTAGTCGATCCGCAGCTTCACTTACACTTTCACGACGAGGACGATTAGCCGCGCCACTTGGCGGGAAATAGCTTCCACTAGTAGGTTGCGAGGGCCGCGGTCCTAAATTGCTCGTCCTTCGAGAAGTTGTGCTGGCAGGACTGCTGACTGGCTCGCCAGACGATCCTGATATCGTTTGGGATATGCGTGGAAGATCATAAGAACCACGAGGGGTAGATGTGAGAGAATTTATATTCTGACTCTTTCTTCGTCGGGGTGGAAAGTAACCCAGGGTTCTCCTCGGCATACGTGCAATTTCGACTGGCTTAGAATTCGGAAAGGAATCAAAGAGAACCCATCGTACATGCTCCCAAGGATTTTCTTCCGGACGCTCTATCGGAGTCTCCGACCTCGGTGGCCATACTTCAGGCGCATCTTCTAAACTCGGCGTGGGAGCGAGCAAATCTATCCCTTGGCTCAGCTCTTGAGAAGGATCACAAGGGCGTCCTTTAATTGCGCAAGCGTCTACTGGTAGTACAACTACTTGTCGAGTTTGTATCGAGTCGTTTGGCCAAAACCTATTGGCCTTCCTAAAGACCGTAGGTTGACAATTATATCGTAATATCACCCCCGCGAGGGTATCCTCTTTCTGCACATGGTGTATATAGACCAATGCATCCCCCTCATCCTGATGTATTCCAGTCGAAGACTCGTCCATGGATGTTCTCCGTTTGTAATTCCCATTTGTATCAATTGCCCCATTTAAATCCGAATGATCCTCCAGAACTCTCGTCATTTTTCGTGTTCGTAAAGCTGCATCTCTTTCCGATTGACTACCCGCGCCAATAACAGCCTCATTCCTCTTCTTTTGCTCCGCGGGTCCCCACGCACCATGGGGTAATTCAAACAACTTCTTCGCGGAGCTATCTCTCCTTCTCGCTTTGGGTCTATCCAAACTTGCTGCTTTCCTCGAACTGCCTTCACCTTCATCTGTTACCAAATCCCCTAGATCCCCCAGCACCGAACTCGCAAGCCCTTGTAAGGTACTCCACGAGTTCGTCCACCCACTACCCCATGCTCCAGCATTTCCTGGTCCTAGTCTTTGGTCTCCTCTCCCTACCGCAGACGTTCCTGAAGCGCTCTCCGCAGATTGAGCACCATTACCGTCTACCCTCCTCGAAGGATGTCTTGAAGGTATTGGGCTTACTCCTCTACTACTTCCACCGGGACTACTTCTTTTACTTGTCGTGCTAACTAATTCTTGTTCCGTACTGATCAATCTCCTGTTTCTCGATCTTATTGTAGAGGAAGTGGCCGCACTGGAATCGCCGAATCGTGTTTCATTATCACTGTATAATCGCGATTGCTTCGACGTTATCGCGGCTGTTCGTGACGATTGTGACATGGTTGTTTCGCGGGCCGTCCGCACTGGACACTTGGGTTCATGAGAGCATTCGTGGATTGTTTATAAATTTCCTTAAGATGATTCGATTGCTCTATCTCAGATTTCAGGAGAATTACTCGTGTCGACAATGAAGGTATACTTGGCTTCCTGTCCTTTGGTCGCGGGGAACGGACGTTCTAGATTATTACGTTTGGGCTACCGTGTTCATCATCCCTAGTAGCACTTATAGTGTGTCGGAACATACCTAGGCAGGGCACGTGAAGAATCCGCAAAACATCCTACAAGAGCCTCTGATCACCCGAAATTGGTACATAATAAGTTTATGATATTTTCATTATTGGGTATGGGTAAATAGGTAGGTATATGAGCTACAGGTATCAAGTAAAGTACTCCAGAGACATTTACTTCGATACATTTCATTCCCTATTCCATTACGTGGATCCCAAAAATCTTATAAATACAGCGCCATATAGAGCTACACCTACACGCTCCATGACTTTTTTTTTTAAGAAAATAGTACTCGAGTAAAATACTGATCGAAAACTGCTCATAAGCACACAAGCAGTAGCAAAGGGCCTGTTTCCTTTTCCGAATGATCAAGCGAGCGGTACATCACCATTCATACCCGTCAAATCCCCATTAATTCCGAAAAATTGAAACCTAAATGATAACATATTAGTATGCTAACCGCAATATACACGATTTAGTCAACTTACCAATCTTCGACGTTCAAAGTTGTAGGGACAGCTTGTGCAGAACTATTACTCCAGGTATCACTAGGACTCTGACCTTGATGATCGTGCATTGGTTGATCGAAACCTTGCTGCCAAATACTTTGGTTCAAGCCATAATTAGGAACTCCAGTTGGAAGCAGTCCACCCCCTTGGATGGGGCTAGCACTCATTCCGGGTTGACCTCGTTGCATGCGTTGAGGTATTTGATTTGATTGGCTTTGATTGGGGATTGGTTGTTGGGGTGCACCAAGATGTGGCATGAGATTTGGGTCAAGGTTAGGGGGATGGTTTGGTGGAGAGAATTGAATGTTGTTCAAACTAGGACCGCCTTCTGGGAACAACTGATCTGGTTGAAAATTTTCCCATAGAGATTGTGATATATTTGGGGAGTTTCTGGTAACAAGATAAAGGTCCGGAGGTGTGGCTGGTACCGAATATGAGGGGTTGAAAGGGGTAGCGGGACGTGTGTGAGGACGAGAATTGGAACCTCCCATGAATGTGTCTCGATTCTGTCTCTGTTGTGGCGAAGTGATGGGTGGTGCCGGCATTGAGGATGAATTGTAGGCTTGACTTGGTGTCTGTGGTCTGGACCGCTCATATGATTCTTGTGGCGCTGGTCCACTACTTACACCAAAATCCAATGCCATATCGTCATATTTTCTCTTTTGAGGCTCATTCTTGGCCTGATTGAGGCCGTCACTAATGCTCTGCGCCATACGTTTATGTCGTTTTCCAGCAGCTTTCTGAAGGCGCTCCTCGAGAACCTTATTTCCTAAGATGGACTCAAATAGTGTGTAGACCATCTTAGCCACAAGCCAAACTCTCGATACATCTTTCAACCCATTCATGCAAACACGCATTCGCTCTTGAGTAGCTGCAACGATAGAGGGTATCGAGGATCGCATTTGATAAACATGCATGATCAAGGCGGAGAATAAGCTGTAAACGATAAATGCTGGGCAGTATCGCAGCTCATCATGGGCTGATAGATTCTCGATGATAGATGTAATCATAGCTGCTGCTTGGAATGCAATATTCCGAGATGGATACACATGATCCTCTTGAACACCTCTCTGTGTAGTAGCAGGTGGCATGTGTGCTCTGTGTAACAGGCAAAGTGTTGTATAGTAATTGGAATGTAGTAGAGCTGACCAAAAATGATGTCGAGACGTTTCCCAATATACCTCCTTGGGACAATTTGTAAGCCAATCCGCCAGTGCCATATCACTATGGGTGAGGTCGATTGCATTTTGCCGTCGAGCCTTTGAAGCTACGCTATATTGCTGCGAGAGAACCAATCCCATAATTTCGCAAAGTTTAACGTATTGTAGAAAGAATTGGACATGCATAGGTTCTTGAGGGAACTCGGCGGGTTGATCGTTCTCATCCTCGACGAAGTCATCCTCACAAACCATTTCCACATCGGAATCATCAGTATTGATATGCACAGGACGGCCAAGGGCAACGGCAACCGATCGGTCACGGGTAAACAAAGTCCACCAGATCCTCTTCCAAAGTCTCTTATCGGCTTTGCTGAGTGCAGAACCTTCAACACTTCTATGCATGCCGGAGCCTTGTGCTACAATAGTAGCAACCCTGCTCCAATAAAATACGTTCTTCGTTACATCTTCTGGTCCCTCCCAATACCATCCCATTAAAACCAAAGCTTGAACAATTGTAACTCTGTCATCTTCATAGTTCGCATCGTATAGGGCTTTGGCACGTTTGTAAAATGTCAGGGCAGCGGGAGTTGTTGATCCATTGGCATCCATTAATTGGGGATTAGTACAGACCCTGGATCCAGCCAGGAGGATAGCCTGCAGTAATAATAGTGAAGGTGGATTCTTCGCATCGCGATAATTTCTCATAAATCTGTTTCGATTGATTACTGGCACAATTGGAGCAACCCATTTGAAATATGCATCAACCAGTTCATCACAAAGAGACCTAGGGGGGAGTAAAAATGCTCCTCGTTGATGTAGGATATCGATTTCCACGTTATCCAGTTCCGTCAATCTTGCCCTAGATCCTCTGATATTCTCCGGCAAAGGATAATGCACGACATCCGCGTTGCCATGTCGGTCGTGTACGAGTAATGTCAAGTTCGAGGATTCTCCCAGATATGCCACTCTTCCTGCCTCCTTTATTGGCGCTCGAGTGAATTTAGGCTTCATGAATTGAGCGTAGGTATTGTCGTCATTTTCCCGTTGGCGGGTCTGAGCTTCAGTAAGTGAAGTCGCAGGTGTTCCATCTGAAGAGTTAAAGGCGGTTGTACTCCTCGCGGTATGGGTGCTCGGGGATTCATTATGAGGTGACCTTTCGTCGACTGTTTCTCCTCGGTCGCTACCCTCGTCAGCTGCAAGCCCTACAAATGCCCGAGGTAAGTTATACCTATCAGAATCTTTGCTTTTGCCATTTGCTTTCTTGCGTTTGGGTGTTGGAATCTTGCATTCTATCGAGAATGCGACACAATTGGTGCAAGGCACACCTAAACTAGCAGCATCACATCGCACCTATCGACCCATTAATATATACTCTGAAAGCTGCACGACCATGCGATTGCGCGATGAGATTGCATAACATTACCTTTCTGGCATGACACGTCTGCGAATTGTTTTTGTTAGCAAATGTGTTTCAATATTCCAAATACCTACACAATCACAATCTGCTCCTCGGACCGAGGCATCAAAATTGATGGATAAGAAAATGGGTAGATATATGTACATACTTGGCAAGCTCGTGAAGCTCGTTGTCTTCATCAAAACATGTCAGCGCATTTAAACATCAAACGATACATTCCATCATACCTTCTAAATGAAGCATGTCCGGGAAGCTGTGAGCTAGGTGCAGCATTTGATCCAGCAGGAGCTTGACTACTCATTTGCGACGCTGGTACTGAATATTGACTAGATTGAGATTGACCAATTCCAATTCCAATTCCAATTCCATTTCCATTTCCATTTGCCGATATTTCATTCGAGGCCATAATTAATTTCTCTATTCGTATGTCGTCGGATTGATTTGTGTACAATACAGTACAGTACAGTACAGAAGTTGTCGGGTGAGAAGTTGGGGAAGTTTTGGGGGGGGTTGTCGCGAAGTTGATAAATCTGGACTTCTCGG
>NGKJ01000153.1:39416-62220 GCA_002162495.1 Myriosclerotinia curreyana | reverse complement strand
GGGACTTGAAAGAAGAGAGTAGACGCCCCCGCCTGCGAGAAATAAATGATGTTCGTTTGATGGTCATGTGGAGTTAGAGTAGTACAAGCCCTTGATCTGCGAGTTGTATGTATCAAAATACAAGTCAACATTGTGTATCCATCCAGATACAGAAGAGAGATGTATTTAAAAACAATCAATTGTGAATCTTTCTTTCCATTACAATCTAATCTACTCGAGTAAGAATTCGATATTCCATCAACATCACCCCTCTCCGCAACTCCAAACAGAAGATTTACGCATAATCCTCAGTCTCGAAGTTATATAGAATATTCAGAAGAGTATTACCTCTTTCTACACACTCAAACTTATACACAGCACCCAACCTCAAAACCACACACACACACACACACACACACACACACACACACACACACACGGAATATTTCTATAGACCTCTGTAGAGTAGACGACCGCATGACGAACTACCTAGTAAATACAGCAAACCCATCCGTCATCCCTATATCCCTATGCACCTAGTAGATATAGAGTTCATCTGTCTTCGACTTACCCTTTACGAGTAGGTATGCATACCATACCATACCATACCATACCATACCTAGTACCCCTCCCTCACTTATACATCCCAAAGCGAACTTTTCCCGGACCCATGTACCCCCTCCATTCCAAATTTATGCTATTCATATTCACCCATATATCCGAATTGAGTTGAGTTGAATATTTCCGTCGTGCCAAAAAAAAAAAAACCTCAGTACCCCTTCGAGAGAGGTTCCTGAATTGCAATACTTCATATGATCTTCGACATTCCCCGACTTATACAAAGGACTCCTAATTTCGGAATCGTAAATCGTGATTATATCATCATTACAATATACATACTAAGTAGATTTTACATCTTCTAAACCCCCTTCCGTTTGACCGAACCCTTAGAGCTTCCATTTACCAGCTTTCCCTCCCCCCTGACGACCACTCCCCCAAGCTCCCGTTCCTTCCCAAGCTGACGCGAGGTATCTTCAACCTCTACACCGGCAATGAAAAGCTCACTGACACCCTCCAAGCTAGCCACAAACAGACAGAGCAAGCTTGCGATGATGAAGTGACTAATCGTGGATCCGATCTCCAACCATGACCCTTCATCCTTGACCACCCAGAAGAAGTGGAGGGTGAGGAAGTCGCTAATGGCAATTACTACCATGAACAAGGCTGACGGTGCAACCCCAAGTCTCCTGTTCAAGATACCCAAGTTCGCTGAGATCAACGCAAATGGAATCATGAGCTTCACGATTAACAAAGACCCTTGAGAGAAAGGATCAAAAACGGGAATCAGGCGATTCACGCTATCTAGACTAAAGGATGAGACAGATGCCATGTTTCCAGTGCTAAAAAACGCCGACTGCAAAAGGATGAGGAAAAACAAGGATATCCGTGCATCTGTCAATGTGAGAGAACGGAATGGGGAAGAGGATAATGATGCAGGAACTTTTGGTACTGGGGCACCATTTGTTTGTGCCGCTGTCGTTTTAGTAGTGTAATTATGGATGCCATGCTCTAGGAGAACCCAGGTGATAAGGGTGGCAGAAAATGCTAAATAAAATAATCCTTCGTACGATATCGTGAGAATAACGAAGAGTGGTGCAAAAGTTAGAAATATAATCATTAATCTGTGTAGATAATGGTTGTTGGGCTGTAGACGATGCAAAAACGGCATGATCAAAGACGCCACTTTATTCATGTTAGCTTTCCCCAGATCATCCAAATGTTTGGGAGCTTACCTATTAAGCACCAACCAACTATTTGGTTGCCTCGAGGAAGTCCGGTCCTTGCCTGTAAGGACATCGCTGTAGATCTCGTAACAATCATGGAGAGGACAATCAATCCAATCTATTTGAAAGGTCAGAAATCATACTTTTTAGTAATGGGTGGGGCTTCTCACCTGTGCTCCGATGAGAGAGCGTGATAGCAGATTATTAGCTGGCGCGATGGAATCTCCATCCATCTTAGATTTCGCCAGCAATTTCCTTTCGAAGGCAAGGTACAATATACCTACGGCTACCATCAAACCACCGCCACACAAACTATGCCCAAGATTAGCTAGAACCCTGAATACTTGTAATGGTGACAACCTACATAAGATCTATATCTTCAGTCTTCATTGCCGGGAGTAATGTGAAAGTGCTCATTCCCACACAGGATGCAATCCACGTTAGGGTTAATGCCTTGTTCTTCTTCAGAAATCCGAAGCCGTAGAACGCCGGCCAGAAAGTGGCCCCAATGAACAAGACGGAGAAGATTTCTCTGTGGGTGTAGCCCCATGCCTATTAAATATAAGTAACAATGCATCAAAAACGTTTTAAATACTCACAAGAGATTCGATGAGACCTAAGAAAATTATGGTCTTGATAAATATTCCTATGTAGGCAAGAGGTGACTTGACATGACTAAATAGTGCTTTTCCGCCCTCTGCGAGGGCATTGCGACGAGCATAGACTTCTTCCCAGAACGCCACCGGAAAGATAGCATAGGCATAATATGTTAGAGGCGATTCCGATACAATAAAGGAAGCGAACAGAGTAACAAGAATAGAAGAGAAGAAAAGACTGCTAGCCAAAGTCCTGGAGGTCTTGGAATTTCCGTGTAGAACGTGAAGATCAATGACAGTGGTAAGAGCAAATGTGATCCACCCCAAGTATCCCAGTGTGATTAAAGCTCTCAAGAAAAGCCAATCATATGTTTGAAGATATCGAAGACCTTCTAAACCAAGTCTCACGAGCTCTGCAGTCTCCCGAATTGCTTCTTCATGTTGACCTCGATCGATCAGACTTCTGATATCAATTAATCGGTGCTCAGCCGTGTGGTTATCGTCTCCGAGACCTTCAAATGGTCGATATCTCAGCTCAGTAGCTTTCTTGTGCTCCTCTTTGATTCGGTACATATCAAGGATACCTCTCGCATTAGCCAGAAAAGCTTCAGATTTTTCGGGAAGATTTGCTGCCAAATATGACAAGGGTAACTCTCCAACTGAATTGACTGGAAAGTCAAGGCCAGCTAGATATGCCATAAGAGCTGCAACATCCGCTTGTGAAACATCATGTCGATGAATGTGGTCCATTCCCCAATCTGAGGATAGCTCATCGTGACCTGGTGCGATCCCATGGGCCTGCACGATTGGCTTTGCGACTCCGGATCCCCAAGCAATTAGCGGAGTGCGTGTATTATCTGGGTGTCCATCACCATGGCTTCCCCAATCACTCATTCCATGATCGGCTGTGAAGACAAAGGCAGTCTTATCATCGTTATAGAAATCCTCTACGATCTTTGTAATTTCCTTGATGCCCTCATCCACAACTTTGAGATTATATAGATATTCTTTCGAATATGGCCGGTAACCGTGGCCAGTAGTATCCAGGCCAAGGAGATGTAGAAAGAACACGTTCTTATCTTGTCTCAATGCGGCATTTAGAGTAGCATTCGTAGCCGCTTCTGCAAAGAGGGCCTTAACCCTGTCAAATACCCAGATATCCAAATGTAGAGCAGCCTTTGAAAAGTCCTCCTCCTCAGCAGAATATGTATATGCATCGACACGACCTGGCACAGCACCCAATTGAAACATTGGCAAGATATCTGGACTACCCCATGACCAAGTATGCCTACTTCTATTGAAAACGCTGTCGAAATTCACTGGGTTGAGTTTCCATCCAGTGGTGACCGCCGAGACATCTTCGTACAAGCCCGCAATGAGCGCAACATGTCCTGGGCGAGACTCCGTAGGAACCCTAGTATGAGAGACACCAAAGGTACCGTGCCCGAGAACTCTCGAGCGAAGGAATGGCGCAAGAGGCCTCGGGGTGAGATCTTCTTCTGATTCGGGGTATGGTTCTGGAAATGATTGGAAAGCTTTATCGGCTCGAAGACCATCGCCTGCAGATACATATTATCAGCCATTGAAATGACATACAATGTCATAAGAAGAGACAGAAAAGAAAGAAAAGACATACCTACGAAAAGCACCAAACGTTTTGCTGGAGCTTCCACTCCAACTGCCCTTTCAACTCCAAATTCGCGCATCCCAGAGACGATGGGACTCACAAAATAAATATCAAAGATTGAATAAATATACACCAGATGAAAAGCCATCGCTATGGCTAAAAAGCCAAAGCGATTAACCCTCGCCATCGTTTCGATCCGTTCGTCCTGTAAATAATCGATATCTTTACGCGTTCACGTTCAATTGAACTATATTGAACAATTGAAACAGCTCCGACTTTATGATGGACAGATTTCCTAAACCTAAACACCTGGATAGGTATATGCCAAAATCATCTGTAGAAATGTATAAAGGAATGGCGCGCCCTCGAATGGACGAAAAATATGTACTGTAAATACAAATAAGATGAGAACCTCTTCCCCTTGGGTAGGAAATCTCAATGTTCGAAAGATTTGGGGGGACTTCACGATTGTCGATAAAATTATCCGATAGGACACGACATCATCGGTCGCCAAGGGGACAATTCGAGCCTGCGGGAGGCTAATTGTTGTTTGACCGCCTTCGTTCTGCCGGTATTAATGAATCGCTTTGAAAGAAGGCGGTCAGGCGCCCATATATCTTGTTATCACCATATTACTCTGTCAAGTCTAGATGTTGACTTTATTTTCGCAAGAAGTGAAATAAATATAAATACGCACTCGATAAAACCACCTCTTACACTAGGTACGAACGAGAGGTTACATAAGTCACTTGAGAGGGGGAGAATCACACAAGCAGTGGCACCTCGAAAATCTATAAATGTATGAAAAGTTTCTCCATCCGGAGTCTATATTCAATTATTCCCTTGATGCCTCCAACCTTGCACATCCCACCCATCACCTCCCCCTGCATACACTTTCCTCTCACTCATCACTCATCCCTCGTGTTTTATCACCCACTTCGCATTCTCAATTCCATTTCCAAACCAAAGGGTATATAAGCAACAACACAGCAAGCACAGCACAGCACAGCATTTCTAACACAAGATCCTCCTCCTCGTCCTCTGCTCCTTGATCAAAAGCCAAGATTCCAATCCCGCCTTTGCAACCTCACATTCATCGACCAGATATACATTTCATCGCATTCGCTTCCCTAATCTACCCCCATCACTATCCTCCCCACCTCCTCTTCCAATCTCCTTCTCACCGCCAGAAGAAGATACAATATAAAACATTAAAAGGTAGCCGAATTCTTTCATTACTGCCAGGCCAAGGCACTATCACCCCCCTCCTCTGATATACGCTCTCAACTCACAACTCTCCCCTCCCACTAACACAACAACTGCGTATCACAAAAATATAGATACGTGCATAATTACAGTTTGCAACCGAGAAAAAGAAAATACCAACTCCCCTATGTACAGAGCTCATGAGTATAAATTTTGCGAATGAAGTCGTTATATAACACCATTCACTACCTACCAACACATGAATTGAAGTCTAGAAAACGTGTAATTCGGGAAAATGGGTGTGATAGCATCCACATTTCTATCCTCTGTTGAAACGCCGAAAAATCTAGTTCGTGAATGAAAGAAAAAGCAGTTCGTGGTTGTGGAAGTTCATGAATTCAACCAATTAAAAGAGTAGTAGGGGCCTGATAAGTAGGTGGGCGTTGAATCGTGAATCGATGGATGTGTTGGTGCTATAGATAAATTTCGTGAAACAGTACTGTCGTTCAAGGTGTTTTTCCGCGTTTACGAATATTTTCGTTATTCTCAGGATCGAACATAGTCGTCACACCTGCAAGTGTCCAATTCGAGGTTGATGAATGTATAGCGACGAGCCACGCAGCTACCAAATTGACCAGATAGTGGAGCATGTAAGCGTAAGTTACCCCATATACCGCAGCGTATATCGAAATACCGAAGAAGAGAACACTGGTAACATGGCGAACGCGTGATGTGACTCGAGGTACCATCTTCCCACTCGTTAATGTTTCTACCAAAAGAATGAATGGCATGATAGAGAGAACGTTGTGATGAGAGGAGAATGGTGTTAGCCAATGTACAGCCAAATTATGGATCCACACAACGAGAATTGGGAGATTAATCGGCAAAATCCACAACATCAGGACAAGTATCGAATGGACGTAGTTGTAGAAATTGTAGTTCGTATTAGACCGTGCTTCCCGGGCAAATCTTAGGGCTCTGGTGCAGGTGGCTATTTGTACCAGGCACGCCACTAGATACGCGAATTGGTAGGGAATGACTGTAGACACTAGGAATAACAGTACGCCTGTCGTAAACACTCGTCTCCGAGGAGAAGATGGTGCAAATGCGGGAGATGATGCCCTTTTTCTATCCTCATTTCGTAACCACGCCGGCTTAACACTCACCCAGCCATATAGCACGCTCAAAACGTGAGTGAGGGCTAATGTGGCATAGTTGATCATCACACATACGCCAATACAAACAAGTCCAATGAGAGGAACCATGAACCAGAAGAATGGGTCCTGTGATCCCACAAGTAGATCATTTTTGGAATATTCGATGATTGTTTCGGATGCGTTTCTTCCCCATCCTAAGAAACCAGTGGGGGCTCCTTGAGGCGGTGCCGCACTTGCCTGGGAGAAAGATATCGACAGGCAAGTAAGAGCTAATAGCACCAAAGGTAAGGATTGTCGTAAACATAGATCCAAACTCTCGCTAAAGGAAATGAAAATTCCAGTCTCATCATACATTCGGAATTGTTTCCTCAATACAAGGGCAACAACAAGCAAGGGAAATGCTGCAAAGACGGTTCGGTAGCGCATATACAACTTTCCCAAACTTCCCGGAATATCAACACTCAATGAGATTTTGATGCTCGAGTTACAGGTCGGATCGGTCCAGAATTGAAGACTCAATCCATCTTGAACGGCTTTGTATTTAAGTGCGGGAGGCATAAATGGAGAGACTCCATGGAGATTGATTGCCGCTTGCTTGACATTCACAAAGTATTTTGACTCGTAAGGCTCCGAAATATACTGCCGTAGAAGAGGGGTGAAAAGCTCCGATTCCTCCCCACACACCTGGTTGCCCATTTCCAGGTTGTACGCCAATAAACTCGAGTGTACGGCGGGTATTTTGACCTCAGCAACCATTGGTCTGTTTGGTGGGAGCCTCATCTTCATGCCAAAAGCCAATAGACGTCGAAGACTCAAGGATCTGATTCGATGTGATTGAACATTATCACTAAATTCAGCAATCACCCATCCAGGAGTAGGATGAACTGCTTTGTCCACAATGGCAACGAACTGGTGGTCGATAATATCCTCCAAATCGTATTGCAAATAAGAGAATGGTAAAATCTCTTCCTCCTCATCCAGATAGAAAGGCTTCTTCGATGTTCTAGTCGATGCTGGCAAAGGAATAACATCGCTCGCAGCATTTTTGCAAGCCAATCTCGTAGATCCAGAGCTATCCCCAGAAAGATCCATATTCATCGAGAACAATGTAGCTGATTGGCCAGGATGTAATGGAAAAACACTACAAAAGAGAACCTCCAACTTTCCATTGTCCCCAGGCTTATCGAGCTTTTGATCGGTGAGAAGTGTGAATCGTTTTCCACCCGGCGTCCCTTGGGGAGGGATTGGAAGCAAATGTGCTTTCGGTTTTCGAGATTCTCCAAATTTTCGAAGGGTCAATCTTTCTCCCTGAGGAATGATTGCATGTGAATCGTCTTCCAAAGTAAGTAAAGTTGTGGGCTCCTTATGTGAAAGGGTCTTTTCTGCGAGGCTCTCCATTCCTGTTAAATACCATTTCTTGAAAATCCTCATCCTATCCGCTCGAGGCTTCGTTTGCGCAGGCCGGTTCACGTCGACAACTTCGTATAGTGATCTAACAACAACTTTTCTGAATTGGTCGCACCATAAAATAGCTTGATGATCCATACCGGTCCACACGTTTGGCACAGATGAAGTGAAGACGGTAAATCCGTGTGTATCTGGCACGAGGGATTCCAGACTGGCATAATCAGACGGAACTACCGTATCGAGTCCACCTCCAGCTATCGATAACAAAGTGACGTGCCATAAAGGATTGTTGTTTGCCCATTTCTGCGAATAGGCTTGACGCCAATAGTCGTTGATCTGCTTGTAAGTTTTGACAATCTCCGCGTCGAAGGAAACTGGAGGTCGAGCGTGCGGAGCTGACATTGTGATAATCGTGTTTATCGAATTCGACTGGTAGTTCGGCATGACCAACATCGTGCGTGCTACTATCCCACCCATTGAATGTCCCAGTATTATAACCGAAGTTGGATCTGGAAGCTCTGGGTCTCGCTGTGATCTTCGAGGATCATGGTACAAAGATAATATATATGCAACCGCTTCGTTCAAATATTCTGCCTGGTCCAACATTGTCTGTCCGTGGAAAGCGGTTATATCTTCATTGAAATCCACAGTAAAGAAGTCCAGGTTCCGAGCTCCAGCATCGATCGCTGCAGAATCGTGTTGTAAAACATCGTGGAAGTATGTTGCTGCCTCGGCCGCAATTGGTCGAACTTGCTTATAACTCCCAGCATTTCCAGGGATGAATAAAACGGGAACACCTTTGACCTAGACAGTATTCGTAAGTTTGGCACTTCACTTTCCACACAATCCCATACCTTGGTATCCTCATCCACCATTCCTTCCCTATATAGATAGACGGAATATTTGCTCGCAAACCGGGTATGTTCCGTATCGAAATCGGATAGCTTCGCAAAAGAAGGCCTCATATATGACATTCGACATCCTTTGTTATCCAATTGTCGCGTTGCAAACGAATGTATTATAGAAGCCAAAGCAAGTAAGGCTATAATTGTGGTTCCGAAGGTCAATGGCGTAAAAGACCAAGGGCTTCGTAGTCTTGAGCGTCGTGAGGTTTGTCGAGAGTCGACCATCTTGTCAGACTCAATAGCCCCTTTTGAAGGAACACTGATTACAGTAGATTCAATAGGTTGACCCTTATCTACATGTCCATTGCGCGATTCCGTTGGTTTCCAATTTGTATTGCTGGGACGGCGACTTCTAGCTGTCGGGGATCTCTTATCGCAACTTTTCCGTCGATCTAATTCGGATTGTATATGTTGAGGACTGGATTGTCGTGAAGTTGATTGAAAATTATGAGGATCCCTATTCGATATCGACACTGAGACTGAGACTGACACTGACGCTTCGGTTCTAGAGCGAGCTGTGAACCCTGGTCCCTCAATTATGCCCGTATTTGCAGATGAATCGTCGCCTTCTTCCTCTGCGGCCGACCCAGATGATCTCCTCTGCATCTAAGCAGAATTTTCGACACGAATCTCCAAACTTTTGAATAATAGGAGATTGACGTGTGGAAATCGCCCTTTTTTTTTTTTTCTCTCGGTGGGTGGGTGTATGAGCACTGGAGTGGGGAGGGGGATTATTTTGAGGAGGTTTTGAAAAACAATCAACAATTGGGCAAAGAGGCTGGAAAGGAAACGAGAGGAGAGGAGAGGAGAGGAGAGTCTTGGCGATTTTGACTGATTGATAGAAAAGCTTGTTGAGAAGCTTTGGATTATTATTATCTGGTACTACTACTATTGTATTACTTGATTATTAGGATAAGCGACTTATTATTAGTTTAGTAAGTATGTACTTCTATACATTTTCGAATTCTCCCTCCAATCAATATCAAGTAGTAGGGATATAGGGATAAGTAGTGAAGACTATTAATATTAAGCTTATTTATTTACTTAGAAAGAAGCGATTTATTATGCATATCTCTATTTGCTAGCTACCTACTAGGTAAGGTATATGATTGAATCTAGAATCTAGAATCTATTTACCTATCTACCTACCTAGTATGTAACACGGGTGTTAATAATGGTAGTTGACGGATGAACAACAAGCTTGATGATGATATAATTGATTTAAACATACGAAGTACAATATCAGCATTAGCATCAGCATCAGCATCAGCATCAGCATCAGCATCAGTGTCAGCAGTAGCAATAGCAGTAGTAGTAGCACTTATGTTTCAAGAGAATTTGATTGATCGCTTAATTACTTCAACTAGAAATACTACCATATTTCGGCATATACACAGCATAAGGGGGGATTATCGTTGAGGATCTTCTATACCGTGATTAAAAAGGAAACGATCTACATTTTCTATTTATTTTGTCATTATTATTGTCATCAGCATGATCGGGTTATTTTTACGCCGATATTTTATATTATTGGAACTTAATCAAGGGGTTCGATACTCTTATTGGATTATTATGGATGATAGATGGATGTATGCTACACTAAGATTCTGATATAAAGGGGTGAAAGAATTGAAGATTAATAAAAGTACTTAATTGTGTTTGACGCTTTAACCCGAGTATCCTTCAAATGAATCTGAATCTTATACTACGTAAGTATTATTCTCCTATAGCTTACTTCTCTACTACTTCCCGAACTTTGCTGCTTTGATAGAAAAAGGCCCGTCACTCTTGAGTCTTCATACAGGGGGATATTAACTCTCATCCAACTGTTTGAAGCCAGCCAGCATACCTACTATAGGTAGAATCGACGTTAGATATTCAAAATCCATATATCTGGGGGGGGCTCCATCAAAATCAATCGTTGGCTGGGGATGATATCGATGACATTCCCTTCCCCAACAACCGGACAAGAAACGGACAGAGACAGTGTCCGTCAAGAAACGACGTGGATATAAAATTACCTCATCTCTGATTGTAACCTCAACCTTAACTTGTACATTGAGTAACTAATGTCGTGAAGATTCCGATGTCCGACTTTTTCCAATAATAATGAAGAGTGAGGAGAGAAGTCATAGACGGGTTGTGAAGGGGGAGATTCGTTGAATGAATGATTGGATGGATTTTCTATAGTATCTCGCCGATAACACTGAATCACACAACTTCACCTCAACAAAGGCACAATTCGTTTTCACCATCATGAGGTGCACCTAAGATATATTCCGTAAGGTTACTGCATGATATCCGTACCTCATGCGAATCTCATCTCATACAACCAATAACAATCCATCCTTGGATGCCTCATATCCATATAACCATATATCTCCAATCCAATATATCTCTATTCTCTAAGCCAATTGACTTTGCCGTGCTTATATAGGTACCCTTTCAAGTTTCAAGTATGTGCATCTAGCTAGCTACCTACCTACATGGTATACACGTTGCCAAGTAGATAGCACTTGAGATTCTTCTCACGGACTTGATGAAAACCCCAGACCTAGCTAGAAGCGTGCGCAACCCCTTGTCACTTCAGAATCACATCACATCACATCACATCACATTCAATCTTCAAGAGTGGAAATCTTTGAGAAATCCCACTGCTATTTGAAAGTATGCTCTAAGATTCACATCATCACATCATCACTTCTACAGTCCACTCTCAACTCTCTACGTGACATCAACATTGAAGTTTGAACAAACTCCCCCAACCTTCCCCCACTCCATTTCAAAAAATTCAAAAGCCCAAAATCCAAATCCAATCCCCCCAACATTTCGTATATGCATGCGTATCCATTCCATTCCATTCCATGTCCTACACCCATATGCCGCTGGTCAGAAAGAGCCGCCGACGCAGTAATAAGCACGCGGTAGGTTAAGTATGTATTGCGCCAAGTATGGTACGCAGTAAAAATAGATTATTTATCCAATTTATAATGCTCAATGCTCAATGCTCAATGCTCAATGCTCAATGCTCAATGCTCAATGCTCAATGCTCAATGCTCAATGCTCAATGCTCAATGCTCAATGTGCAATCTGCAATCTGAAAATCTGAAATCTAACCTCTAGTTATTTTTTAACATTTCTTGGCGAGAATAGTGACGCAGTTGTAGGTCCGCAGTGTAGCATCATGATTAGCGAGTGCACTGTGCAGGTGTTTGTTTGATAAATGTGACTACCTAGGTAGGTAGGTTATCGGTATCCCCTCGAATGCCAACAAGCCAAGGGATACCAGTCGAGAGTCGAGACAGATGTTGTGTATTGTTGTGTATGCGTAGGTATGCAATAATGTTTATAAATATATATGCGTTGGGTATGTATGTATGTACCATGTGTAATTTAAGTAAAAGAGGGGTTAATCGGGTTTGGATGTTTTCTTTCTTGTGTGAGATACTCGCGATACTCGTGAATGTTATTGGTAGTACCGGTACTACTATGTAACAAGATGCTTACTGGGAGCTCACCGGGGATTAAACATATACACAAAGCTCACCGGGAGTGGTTTATGTAAACGCTTGGACCTTTTCGGGGGGACATTAAATATATTTCTTCAAACTGTACGTAGTAGTTCAATCTTTCAACTCTCTCTCTCTCCGGTTTCAAATTTCAACCCAGTTCTCGCTTCATTCACCAATGCATCTCCTCCTTCAAAATCTACCATGATACATACTATGGTCACGCTGTCTTAACATCCCATTGAAATCCCCAAAGTAAACAGACGTACTCGAGTAAAACATTCAATCTCCCTTAGAGGGCCTGTTTAGCAGCCGCATAAATCCCAGTATTTATAGATATCTATCTCATCTAGAAACCACAACATAAAAACACGAATAAAAATCCAATGAACCTCTAGACGAGAAGCTAAAAGTCCATACGTACAAGACGCGCAGCTTGAATCTCTTATAAAGAAGTCGTTAATATGGTTTAAGCATTTGAGGTTGCAAGACTGGGGTAGATGAAGGATTATTCAAGGAACTTTGGAGATGAGATGAGATGAGATGAGATGATAGACTTTTGGAGCATGATGGGAAGGCATCGAGGAGGGAGGGAGGGAGGGAGAAGGGGATGCTGATAGCGAAATAAACGAGAGAGACGAGAGAGACGGTCTGAATAATGATGTTTGTTGGACTTCTTAATCTTATATGCTGGGGTGTATAAATGATTATTCTGTTATAACCTATTGCATCACTCTCCAAATCACCCATCCTTCACCATCACCTCCTTCACCACCAACCCCTCCCCTTCCTCCAAACCACCCCCTCCTTTCACCATTGGCGGGGTCAGTTAGTGGTATCCTGAGCGAAACTCGACAAGAATATGTAGGAAACGTGTTGCTTTTCAACTGCTCTGGAATTTGGGTTGGGTCATTGGTCAATGAATGTTTAAATCTAACTGGCTGTTGAATGAGACAAGTGAAATACTAAGATGTGGCATAATATGATCTTGATCAGATCTATTTATTTAATACTGTTTTGTTTGATACCTATCGTCTCATAGGACACACCCACTAGATTCATTCGTTCCATATATCACCCTATCCAATCTCCTCTCGTTCCTTACTACCAACTGAACGAAATGAGTGAAATGAATGAGAAGAAAGGAAAGGAGAATCCACCTCGCCATACCAGGTCTAAACATTTCTATAGAAGCCAGTCGGTTACCCGTCCATCTATCCATTCCGATCCTTCTATTTATATCCAAAAACCCCTTTAAATACCCGCCCATGTTCTATTTCTTTTCAGACGTATCCTTATCGGATTGGTGTCTATGAATGTAGAACAAAAAAACACGCATCTTCACTCCTCCCTCTCATCCTCCTCAATTCTCCTCGCTTCTTCCAACCTCTCCAAATACGTATATCGGATACACCATAAACTAACCAACAAGCCCAAGATTGACGCTGCTACCGTAACCAAATACGCGCTACGGTAACACTGCAAACCCTCAGTGCATTCTCTCACGCCGCCATCTTTGACGATGCTATGACGATCATAGACGACTCCGTAGAAAAGATTAAAGATGTACCCTGAAAGGACAGGGGAGAGAGTCATGAAACCCCAGTTTGTGGAGAGACCATGAACACCAAATGCTTCGGCTACGAGGGAAGGGAAACACCCGAAGAGGAAACCATAACCGAGACCGGTGAAGGAGGAGACGAGGAAAAGGAGGTGGGGATTTTCGGTGTTGAGGGCTGCGATTTGGGCGAGGAGGAAAATAAGGGAAGCGAGCGTTAAGCACCACAGGCCGCTGCAGCGGAGAACTTTGACGAGAAAGTCAGAGCCGACTCCGCTTAGGAGACGACCCGTGAATGAACAGACAGAAAGAATGGACACATGCATTGCTTGTCGATGCATGATGAACTCTTCTGGTATTGAATCATCCCAGTGACGCCAAAGTGCCTGGGCATCATTTCCAATGTTACTATAGGGAATTAGTGTATGGAATTCTAGTTTGCGGAATGAAAGACTTACTTAATAGTCATCAATCCAATACCAGTCAGAATACCCATTAAAGCAAACAACTGCCAAAATTCAACAGTTTTAAATAATTGAAATCCTCGGATATCTACACGATGGGCATGGTCCTTCCTGTCAGTTTCGTTTACATTTTCTCGAGATTCCTCATCAATTGATTTTGGTATCAAGGAGGAGGTTTCGTCGGCCTCGAATATAACGCCGTGCTCAGGTACCTCTGCCCCTATCACATGATGGTTTAGGATATGGTGTTTGCCCGAAGACACAACAAATGGGGAGAACGTACCAGGTTCGGGCTCTAAGGCATCTCTGTCTGCTCGCCGCTTGCTTTCCTCGGATTTTGTGCGATGAAGTCGATTTGAATGGGATCGATCATGACTGGGTAGGCCTGAGTAATGGGCATGCGGTATAACCCGGAGGAAGAAGAATCCTAGAAACACTGTTCCACTTGTACCGCATGCTAGAACTAACAGGAAGTGTCCAGCATCCCCAGGAAATGTAAATGCAGTGAAAGCCGAAAAGAAAAATGCGCTGAGTCCGAATGTCGCTAAGGGAAAGGCTGTCGCAGTACCTCTATTGTGTGGCCAATTAAGGGCTGAAGTCTTAATGGCAGCTGCAAAAGCAGCACATCCTCCTAGTCCAGTGAAGGATGAATAGAGACAAAGCAATGGTAGCCATCCAGACCCTCTATCATATGCTTGATATAGAGGAAAGTATCCTGCGGCGAGTAATAACATTCCCAATATTACAGCAGGTCGAGGTCCCTTCCCGTCGACTAATAATCCAATTGGAATCCCGCACGCATACATTCCCAGATTACCGAATAGTCCCTATTTGTACCAATTAGTATGGTATCAAGAGCCGAACTGGCTGGCGCAAGTAATCTTACTATCAGGTTAATCTGGGTTGAAGATAGCTTCAATCTATCAGCAAACTGTGGACCCCAATTTGAGAAGGCATAGTTCGTTCCACATGCCAATGCAATACATGTTGCTGCAACACTCGATACTATTCTCGCTGCTTGTAATGGCTGTTCCCCTGGCATATCGACGGTTTCGTTATCGCTAGGTAAAAGGGAGGTTGTATAGCTTCACGTCTTAATCATTGCAAGAGATGGGGCAAAGGAAGGGGTTTTCACTCTCACAAAATGGGAAATTATACGTTTTGTGAATGAAAGACAATAATTTCCCAAGTGTTTCTGGGTGAAAACGTGTGATTGTCTGAAAGATATTAAAGTATCCTTTTGCTTGTCGTCTACACCGTACGGAGTACATACATAGTCTTAGATAGATAGGTACAACATAAGTTTGTTATCAATGAACCAACTTCCGCTTGAACTAATTACTCCTTATCAGCTATATAAACCATTACATCAGCCACGCGGATCATCATGGAGCCGAGTCAAGTCTGAGCCATTTCTATCATAAAACCACTTACAACGACAACGTTATTCATCAACATTTATCCTCTCAACTATTACCGATACTCCTTTACATAAATAGTATTTGAAGAGATCCCCGATCATTTTATCATCACCACTCTTAATATCGCGACGACACCGTAGAGCGCAAATATGGGCGCTCTACTTTCACTTCCTTTGTTGGCTGTGCCAAGCATGGGTACCGTGAGTTCTACTTGTTGGACTTGGATATGAACAATAGCTAAAACCTTTAGGTGATCGGCTTCGCTGCAAGTTGCTGTGGAGCGGCAACATGTTCTGCTGTATGCAGTGCTTGTGGGAAGTGTGGTAACAGGTATATCTTCAGGCTTGTGGAAGAAGTTGTATGATAAGGACTGACTGATGAATAGTGTTGCCACTCGTATCGCATATGCCCTTATCCTCCTAATCAATTCGATATTATCATGGATAATGCTAACCCCATGGACGATTAATAAACTACAAGGCTTGACGTTGGACTATATGAAAATCAGTTGTCCGGAGGGTGAATGTTATGGCTGGGTCGCGGTTCACAGGATTAATTTCGCACTCGGAATTTTCCATCTTATAATGGCATCAATGCTACTAGGCGTCAACTCCTCGAAGAATCCTCGTGCAGCGATACAAAATGGGTTTTGGGGCCCGAAAATTATCGCTTGGTTAGGCTTGGTCGTACTTTCGTTCTTGATTCCAGATGGGTTCTTTTTGGTATGGGGAAATTATATCGCATTCACTGGATCGACACTATTCCTCCTCCTTGGACTTATTCTACTGGTAGACCTTGCGCATACATGGGCGGAATATTGTCTTGAACAAATTGAAGCATATGATTCTCGAGCGTGGAGAGGCATTTTGATCGGATCAACATTGGGCATGTATGCATGTTCATTGGCGATGACTATCGTTCAATACATTTTCTTCGCTGGCGCCGGATGCTCAATGAACCAGACCGCTATCACTCTCAACTTAATCTTCCTAATCATTGTCTCTATCGTCTCTGTCCATCCTATGGTTCAAGAATTCAACCCTAGAGCAGGTTTGGCACAATCAGCTATGGTAGCTATCTACTGCACATACCTTACCATGTCTGCAGTATCTATGGAGCCTGATACGAAGCATTGCAATCCTCTTATCCGAGCCCAGGGCACTCGAACAACCTCTATTATCATTGGTGCGATCGTCACTATGTTCACAGTTGCATATACAACAACAAGGGCCGCAACGCAAGGAGTGGCTTTGGGGGGAAAAGGAAAGAGAATCGCTTTGCCTGAAGATGATGAGCATGATCTCGTTACGCAACAACCAGATAGCCGCCGTGAAATGCGTGCTGCAGCCCTTCGACAAGCAGTAGAGGAAGGTAGTCTCCCTGCCGACGCTCTTCTAGATGACGATGATGAAAGCGATAGTGGAAATACAGCCAAAGATGACGAGAGGACCTCAACACAATACAGCTACGCATTATTCCATGTAATTTTCTTCTTAGCAACCACCTGGGTAGCTACTCTTCTCACTATGAACATGGATGAGTATACAGATGGAAACACAAACTTTGCGCCTGTGGGAAGAACATACTGGGCATCATGGGTCAAGATTGTCAGTTCGTGGGTATGCTACGGTATCTATACATGGACACTGGTCGCACCTGTAGTGCTACCAGATCGATTCGATTTTTAGATAGGGATAGTTTACTTTTGGGTTTTGCTAGGAGGTTCTTATTATTAGTATTGTATTGTATGCATATTGCATTTGTTTTTTCAAGCGAAGAACATCCGACGAGTAGTTAAATCTGGTGACTTCAGGGCAGGGTTGGCACGGGTTGATATGTTTAGCATTACTTACCTACTACCTTTACGGAGGATGGAAATCGATATACCAAAGGTTTCGTTTATTGTATACCCACACTATTGTTTGTTCACTACATGACCTCTTCTACCAGAACTTGATTGGTATGCTTCTCGTGCGGAGCATAACAGCTAATCAAATATCTAACCCTAGTGTCCGAATACAAATCCGGTGATTTACGAAACAAGATCTGGCCCTTTCGAAAAAAGATTCTCGGGATCATACTTCTTCTTCAACTGTGCAAGACGGGGATAATTGATGCCATAGACCAATCTACCCCCTTCGTGATTTGCTATTTCATTCATTAGTCATTCGTCATTCGAGAGCAAAAAAAGATACAAGGAAGCGCTGCCCTGAAAATATTGAAAAGGGGTTGAGAGCTTCAAACCCCATAAGCGATACTAATGAAGAAAAACCAAACTCACCACCATCATAATTCGAATAAGCACCCACACCATCCTTAGTAACCTCATCCGTCCCCTCCGCAATCCTCCTCTCCAACTCGGCTTTCGCCCTCTCCGCCATCCGTCTACACCACTCCCTACACTTCCCATCCATCTTTTCATCCTCCCACCCCGCTCCAAACAACAAATTCCCATAGGCACCTCTGTTCGCAAACGCCGTTTCCTGCTGTCCGACCTGTAAAACCTTTCCAAAAGGTATATATTCAAAGACCACCATCGTATATTTGGCATCCGGGATTTCGGTGAGAAATTTCTGTGTCTCGGAATAGATTTCAGAGGCAAAGGAATAGGTTAGTGGGAGCATATAGGCCGCCCCTTTCATATTGCGACGGAGTCCGTGAATCATGGGATCGTTAAGCATGCTGTTTACTTTTACATAATCCATTTCCTTGGCTGTATTTGCGAGGGGTGCGAGATCGAGGAGGGGTTTATAATATGCGCGTGCTTCGGCTTCGGGACCGTTGTAGAAGAGGGGGATCAGGATTGCGGGTTGGGAGGTGAAGGGTGTTGCGCCGAAGCTGAGGAGGAGGAGTGCTTTTTCTTCGGTGAGAGATACGACTGTGTTGGCGAATTCCACGATTTTCTCAAGCTTCTCGCGTGGAAATACGAGCATGCCGCCCCAGACACGATTGGGTTGGGGATGTAATCGATAGGTAAAACTAGTGGCGACACCGAATCCAATACCGGCTCCGCGGATGGCCCAAAAGAGATCGGGTTCTTGATGGGGGGAACATATTACGATGCTTCCGTCGGCAAGAACGATTTCGGCTTCGAGGAGATTGTCGATTACCATGCCGTATTTGGGGGTTAGATATCCATAGCCGCCTCCTAGGGTGAGTCCTCCAATTCCCGTGTGGTCTACGGTGCCGCCGACGGCGGCGAGACCATGGGCGAAAGCTGCTGTGTCTACATCGGACCAGAGACAGCCGCCTTGACAGAGAGCGGATTTGGTGAGGGGGTCGATAGTTACAGAGCGCATTTTGGAGAGGTTGAGGCAGAGACCGTTGTGAGTGGATGAGGCGCCTGATGAGCCGTGACCACCGCCAACGACTGTAGTGGGGAGTTAATTGTGGGATTTGATATGCGATGGAGTGATTTCTTGGAAAGAGAGAGGAAAGGGTGTAAGAGAAAGATTAGGGGACTTTTAGACATGAGGATGATAAGGGGAGAGGATTACATACCTGCAAAATCAAACTTGTTGGCCTTGGCAAAGAGAACGATCTTGGAAACATCTTCAGCGGTAGTAGGCAAGACGACTAGCGCCTAGAGAGGAAGTTAGAACGTAACATCGCAACAGGTGTCGAGAAATTAGTATGCAGTGATAGAATAGATCATATCATTGAGATATCCCACTAAAAATATCTCAATCACTCATTCCATATAACAAATCCCCCAAGTGGTGAACTTCCAACAATTCCCGAATCACACACTCAAAACAATGCAAACTAAATCCATCAACCAATCATCCCAGCCACGCCTTATATGATCTTCAGAATCCAAGCGAAACCCCTATATAATAACCCAACCACCAAGTTCGAAGAAGCAAACCAACAAACACACCACCACCCTTTCAAAAGAAAATTCTTTTTAAACCCACAGCATCTTTCTCCGCAGCAGCAGACCACCTCGCAATCCCCTCTTCATAGCCCTTATCCCCCTTCAACAGAATTTCCGCCTGGGGAGTCAACTCCTTTTCCAAACTTTCAATTAGGGGAGCTAGTAATCTCATTTTTGAAAAACGAATATGAATGAAGGGCTAAAATAACGGGAATTCGTATGTGGCAAAGAAAGGTTAAGGTAAAGGTAAAGTTAAGGTAAGGTTTAGATGGAAAGGTTCGTTCCCGTTGAAGTTTTTGAAGAATGGAGATGCGGGGTTACGTATCTTTCAACGTTGTCTGACACATTGATGTGGAATTGTCTTGGGCTTTTGGAAATGATTGGCTGTTGTATAACATTTTTGTACTTATGTTGGTACGATCAGTGGGGAAAGATAATTTTAGAACTTTGCTGGTGCGTTTGCAAGTTAATGCATCACCACTTTGCTGAGAGGATTCCTATTCTTTGTGTACTCTTTCTCGTAGTTTGGTTTATATGACAACCCTCAACGCAAATATTCCAATCCCAACAAAGGACTGGAAATTATGCCAATACAAGAAAGATTGACCAAAGAACTTTGATTCCTTCTCCACTCAAGCCAATAATACTTTCCGAACCTCAGAATATTCCTTGCAGAAGTGGATGGGTATCAATTTACACAGGAAATAAACCTTTGGCTACACACAAATCCACTGTTGATCATACCACATATCAACCTGGTCCATAGACTTCACAATGAAAGACAAATCTTTTGATCTTGAATTCTGAGATCTTCGCAGCGCATGTTAGATAAATATTTAGGTATCATTGAATACTTCCGTTTCCATAATTGTCTCTTTGCTCCAAGCCGACCAATGTGAGTAAGTATCCTTTACCGATTCCCCTTTTCCTCAAATACCTCGTCCACCATCTACCTCCAAACAAGTACCAGTAATGAACTTGGCCTCATCACTCGCAAGAAACAAACAGTAGTTGGCCACGTCCTCCGGAGTACAAAGTCGACCCAAAGGCACGTTGAAGAGGAACTTGGCACGATTCTCTGGAGTATCATCCATGCCGGTAAATGTAGAGAAGCTTGTGAGGAATCTTAGCGTACGTAGAAGATCAAGGAGAAAATACTTACAGGCCGGTACCAGCGAGAAGAGGACAGATGGAATTGATTCGAATGTTTTTAGATCCATATTCCGCCGCGAGTCCTTTGGTCGCCTATTCCTCTTGTTAGAAGTGTGGTTAAATTGAGCGCGTGAGGTGCTCACATTGTACACGGCACCTTTACTGGCGTTATACCAAACGAGACCTGGGCGAGGTCTAGTGGCTCCAATAGATGCGATGTTAATCATAGATCCACCTTCACCTTGATTGATAACATTTGGAATGAAGTGTCTCGTCGCATAGAAGATTGATTTAACATTTACATTGAAAACCTTGTCGAATTCATCCTCGATAACATCCAAAGTTGGCTTTTCTCAAATCAGTTTCCGACATGTCCAACTCCAATTTGAGTACTCCCGATCACTAAACCACTTGATAGAACAGAACTCACCTTATTCTTGTAAGAAGTACCCGCGTTATTAACACATATATCTACCCTACCCCACTTGGCGAGTGTAGTCTCCAATACTCTCTCCCAGTCTTCTTCATTGGTCACGTTCATATTGACGAAAAGCATACTATGTGGATGAACACTTGCTACTCGTTCACCACCAACGGCATCGATATCTGCGATAATAACTCTGCAACCTTCTTCCGCAAATCTTCTGGCGATACCTTCACCGAAACCAGAGCCACCGCCCGTGACAATGGCAACTTTGTTCTTAAGACGACATCCGAGAACCTTCAGTTCGGGAGAAGAAGCCATCTTGAATTTTTGATGGCGCTTGACGAGATTTTGAAGGGTGCAAATGTGAAAATGGTTCAAACACTGAAATTGTTTTGATGACTTTGTCAAATTGTAGGATGTAGGAAGTATGGTCTTCAAATAAACTCTATGAATTAAGTAAAGTGATCGACAAAATCGACGCACCTGCAGAAGATGCGGGGGGACTGAATGAGGGGTAATAAGTGTCACGAGATTTCTCGATTTGGATACTTTGTACAGCACAACATCGCAAAGAAATCCAAGAAGCCACCAGGCTACTTCCATCTCTTATAGCCATAGGTGGTTTGTTTCATAATTATCTAGTTAGCTAGATGTAATATATATTCGACCTAAAGATGCAACAACATAGGTTTACCAAGTTGGCTCAACTTGAATGACCCTAACTTCTCAACACCCTTTCCTACATACTTGTAATTAATCGATTTTAATAGTTAGCATCTCTATCAGGACCATCCATCTAATCCCCAAGCTAATTAACCCAATATCTACATGTACACAACACAACAGAACATACCATCAACCATAAACTCGAGTCTAAAAAACACTTTTAGAAACAGAATGGCCAAGACAAGGGACAGAAGGAATGTAAAAGCAAAAGCCGCGGAATATTGAAAGAGGAAAAAAGGTATTGGTGAAGAGAGGTTGAAGAGAAGTAGTTTATATAGGAAGAAAAAGAGAAAGATCCCCCCCTCCCCCCTAATAATTCACTCGCCAAAAATCAACAAGATGACGTATTAAGGTTATTAACATACCCAAATAGCAATTAATTACCCCCTTTCCAACCGAATATATAGCACCCTCTAATTTCAACTATCGATCTTAAGAATTTGCTACATTAAAATAATAATCCATAACCTTATAGAAATCCACAAAAGAGATTAAGATTTCCTAATTTCCTAGTTTCTTAGTTTCCTTATAGATAATATATATATTCTATCTAATACTACCTACCCTAGGTATAAAATAAAGCCAATCTACATAATACACATACATACATATCCAAAGCGCAAACCTCGATAAAATCATTGCACCTGTACTGTAGGAATTTCTTGCTTGATAAGTTGATAATGGATTTATATTGTATCGGGATGAGTTTAGTGTGATGGACTAATGTATATTTATTCTCCATCCTCCATCCTCCATCCTCCATCCTCCATCCTCCATCCTCCATCCTCCATCCTCCATCTAAATAACTCATCAACTTATCAACTTTAAAAAAAAAACAATCACAAACCCTACCATCGACTCAATACACTCCATACACTCCATACACTCCAGACCCCTACTATTAATCTCAGCCAGACAGCAAGATTCGCATTACCTATCTACCTATCTACCTATCTACCTATCTACCTAGATACCCACACCACCAATCTGACCTCCTCCCCTCCTCCCC
>NGKJ01000153.1:22468-39411 GCA_002162495.1 Myriosclerotinia curreyana | reverse complement strand
GGTCTCCCGCCCCCGATCAGATATCATTATCCTCCTTTCCCCCTTCCGAGTCGACCTGGTCTCCCGCCCCCGATCAGATATCATTATCCTCCTTTCTCCCTTCCTTCTTCCTTCCTCCAATAACAATACATCAATCTCCATCTCCAGATGAAAATAATACCCCTTCTCGATAACCTCTACCTAAAAGTCAATGAAAAAAATAAACCTCAAACCCACAATTTATTTCTCTGATATCTATATATTATTAGGGAAAAGAAAAAGAATATAAATAGTTAATTAGAGTAGTTTCGTTTAAACTTGATGGAACACAAATAGATTTTATCTCAAGTGAAAACGAGTTTGAAAATTTTTGAGTTATTTCATGGGATTTTATTTTTCTTGAAGTTAGGTAAGTTGAGTTAAAATATGTTAAGATGTAAAGATATTATAGAATAGATATAAAAAACATAATTTCTATTGTAACAACTACTTTATATTCGTAACATTGGTATCTTTGAATTAGAAAAAGTGCAATCTTAATTAATAGGTTGAGATTGTTAAGTTTCGAAAAACCCTTATTAATACTTTCTAATAGCAGATTCTTTACTCTATAATAAAAGATAGTTATTAGTTAGTCTATTTCTAACTAAATCCTTTTAGCAAGAATAATCCCTCTTCCTACAAAACTTTCCCTTCATCATGATCGCAATAACAAACGTTGATAATTGACATAGGGATTTGTATTTTCGACACACCTACATAGACGTTCCCCTTATTCTCTCACTACTCTTTGACGAATCGCGGCCCAAAGATGACTTGTATACCTAGATGCATTAGGGATAATATCAAGTTTTCGATATGCGACGCGAAGAGAGTAATGGATGAAAATATGGGTGGTTTTAGACACTCGCAAATATTTGAAGAGGACAGAGTAATAGATCGATGGACTAATAAAGTCTTTTGCTAGGTACTCGACAGTAGGAAGTTACTTCAAGTAACTTACTTGAAGTTTGCACCCTAGAAACTTTAGGCAGAACGAGGGAAATGGAGTTTTGGAGTAAGATGTGCCATATGAGAGTTATCGTGGCTATGTAGACCGCAATGATTGTGAAGCCAAGTGACCAACTCTGCATTTTGCTGATAGAAATGACTAGAAGAATCCTTGATCTTCCCTCCAAATGACTTTTGAAGTTTTGAAACGTACAACAAGAGCGCTAGCTTATCCTCCGAAATATTGCTCGAGGTGAATGGAATGGTATGTACGCGCTGCTCTCCCCTCCCTCTCTTTCTCCAACATGTTGCTCTAGGTATATGATCGACCAGTATATAGGTGAGCAACTTGCTAACCTTGTTTCGCAAGATCTGCAATGAGTACAATGAGTAATGCTATGTTATATTATATTATATTATACTATTCAGCCATTGGTACTCTCCAAATGATCTACGATATTGAGAGCAGCAACAAAGTCAAGGAATGGCGTTTCGATATACTGTTGGACGTGGATGGGTTTTGCAGATCGGTTTTAAGATATGCAGTAGTAGAAGAAAGAAAAAGAGTTGGCTGTTCAACTGATATGCTGAAAGAGATAAATAGATGATAATTCTATAGATATATAATAAATAGAAGAAGTTGCACTCCTGAATGCTGATACATACATACTATGATAAAGTTATTATTCCCCGTCCCGTTTTTGCCACACTTTGGAAGTTTAGAGCCATGCAACATGCATGGTTCCGTCCATGTGGATCCCCCATGAAGAGTTTCAATGAGAGAGAGAGATCAGCCAATCGCAAAGAGACGTTTTAATAAATTAACAAATTAACCTTATCGGAGTTTAAGTTTTCGATGCCGAAGAGGATGGAGAATTGTTAGAAATGCTGTGTTTTTGTTTTTTGTTTTTTGTTTTAGCTGTTTTAGCTGCTGCGGGAGGTTACGGTTACGGTTTACGGTTACGGTTACGAAGTTGATTTTGATTCTACCTGGTAGGTGGTAGGTGGTAGGTGATTAGGTGGTAGGTGGTAGGGGATAGGGGATTAAGGTGGATTGATCAATTTGGTTAGTTAGGTAGTTATGTTTATTGATGATTTGGTAGGTAGGTTAATTGGGAGGAACTTGATTATGAGATATTTATTATATAGATATAGTCTTGAAGTAGAACTTTTATAGTACCGACAGTGAGTGAGTGAGTGAGTGAGTTGATGATGAGATGGGTATGAGTAAAAGAGGTACGTAGCTATATGGGCTGGTAGGTACTATATAGGTAAATATGAGTGAGTGTGTTGACGTGTTTATTTTTCCTTTTCCTTTTCGTTTCTCTTTTCTTTTTTTTGGCTTGCTATATCGATCGATCGATTATAAGAATTTGAAGAAAAAAGATCCAAAAGTTGGAGATAGATCCTTCAAATATGACATCAGTGGTATTTCTAAGGTTTGTGTAGGTAGGTACCTTGAATTGATCTAATGCCGCCTTATAATTATTATATGCTTTATATGCCTTATATGCCTTAAAATGAAAATGAAAATGAAAATATATAAAGTATTACTATTACTCGTAGATATTAATAGATATTAAGAAGTAAATATAATAATTAACTAATTAAATCTTTTTAAATTTAATTTATTTATAATTATTAAAAAGAAGAATAATAATAATAGTAACGAACTAGACTTCTTTGAGAATATATTTACTAGATACGAAAAGAAATATACCGGTATAGAAAACTTTTCATAAGTTGCATTTCAGTATATTACTCCATTATTAAGGGTTCAATCTTTTTAAGAAGCCAGAACTTCTAAAAGACTGCCTAGTATCTACTTAACACCTACTTAACACCTACAATATCAATATCGACCATTGTCTAGATCCATCTCGGACCGCCCCCTCTTGCCGCCCAAAGAAAAAGAAGATAATTAATACAAAAGCAGCCATTCGACATTCGCTCTCTCAGTTGGTGATAATAATTGTAATAGTAATTGTATGTATATTTATTTTTATATTTTTATATTTTAATATATTTATATATTTTTTTGTTCATTTTTTTGGGGGATTATTTTATTATATAACCATTCCATTAAATACCTAATACACTGGTAGATATTAAAGGTAAAAAACTCGATTCACGCTGCTTTGCTACTTCCAGTTTTTAAACGGACAAGCGGACAAGACAAGGAATTGTTAGGCGACAAAGTTCCCACCCTATCTAAGACTCAAAATCATCTGCAGTCTCTTTCCTATTATTATTATTATTACCTACTACTCACTTACTACCTACTACTTACTACTTACTACTTACTACTTACCACTTACCTATTGATCCCACCTACCCAACCCCATCAACCGAACCTCAACTTCCATTCACCACCACCTAAAATCTTCCTTTAACCAACTTGCTTAACTTTTCACCACAACTCTTCCTCATTCTTACGAAATAACCTCTTCTTAATAAAAACAACAGTTCTCGAAAAGAGAAAACCCATCTCAAAATGGCTGAATTCGTAAGAGCTCAGATCTTCGGCACAACCTTCGAGATTACTTCCAGGTACGCGGGGCTCTTACAAATCTACAAAATCTACAAAATCTACAAAATCTACAAAATCTACAAAATCTACAAAATCTACAAATCGAGCAAACGACAAGAAACTATCAATCACTTTTCCGCGACTATAAATACTGATATGTCTATGATATAGGTACTCGGATTTACAGCCAGTGGGCATGGGCGCATTTGGTCTCGTTTGGTATGATATTTCTTCTCCTTTTCACCCTTTTCACCCTTTTCGTGATGAATCCTTCAATTGAGGGGTAAAATGATCATCTTTCCCCAACAAAATGCTAATTATTTCTCTCCAAAACAGCTCTGCCAAAGATAACCTCACCGGTTCGAATGTTGCCGTCAAGAAGATTATGAAGCCTTTCAGCACACCTGTCTTATCCAAGAGAACTTACAGAGAATTGAAGTTGTTGAAACATCTTAAGCACGAGAACGTACGTTGAATTCCGATAACATGTATACACAATATTGGCTTGTCCTAGAGATACTAAACGTTTACAGGTTATCTCCCTCAGTGATATCTTTATTTCACCTCTTGAGGATATGTATGTGGACTCCATCAAATTTTCAGGTAATTTGAGGCTGATAACCGCTCCAGCTACTTCGTCACCGAACTCCTTGGCACTGACTTACATCGTTTGTTGACATCGCGACCACTCGAGAAGCAATTCATTCAATACTTCTTGTATCAAATTTTGGTAAATCATCTAAGTCAAATTTGTGCTACTGGAATGAATCAAGCTAAAGCGTCCCATAGCGTGGATTGAAATATGTCCACTCTGCAGGAGTTGTTCATCGTGATCTCAAGCCCAGCAACATTCTCGTCAATGAAAACTGCGACCTCAAGATCTGCGACTTCGGTCTCGCCCGTATTCAAGATCCACAAATGACCGGATATGTTTCTACAAGATACTACAGAGCACCAGAGATCATGCTCACATGGCAAAAGTACGATATCGAAGTTGACGTCTGGAGTGCGGGATGCATTTTTGCAGAGATGTTGGAAGGCAAGCCTTTGTTCCCCGGAAAAGATCATGTCAACCAATTCTCCATCATCACCGAGCTCCTCGGAACACCGCCACTTGATGTTATTCACACCATTGCCAGTGAAAACGTAGGTCAATTTCTATGGGTAATGAGACGAAGCTGATGTGATTATAGACTTTGAGATTCGTACAATCCCTTCCAAAGCGCGAGAGACAACCTCTCGCGAACAGATTCCACAATGCAGATCCATCAGGCATGTCCCCAGCTTTACCCTCAACTATTCCGAAACCCCTCACTAATTCATTCTAGCCATCGATCTCCTCGAGAAAATGCTGGTATTCGACCCCAGAAAGCGAATCACGGCAGCCGAATCATTGGGACATGATTATTTGTCTCCTTACCACGATCCTACCGATGAGCCGGTGGCAGAGGAGAAGTTTGATTGGTCATTTAATGACGCAGACCTTCCAGTAGACACCTGGAAAATCATGATGTACGAACAACTCTTCGATTACCAACCAAAGGTGGAAAATTAGATTATCGGTGATCAATCTGCAGAAGTCTCTGGGTTTATCGAGTAGGTACGGCGGGCCGAGATAGTATAACTGACTTTGGTATGCTGTGCAGGTACTCCGAAATTCTTGATTACCATAACGTCAATCACCTCCAAGTTGTGGTGGACTCTCAATAGAAATGCATCTCGTTTTTTGATCAAATTTGGTTATAAAAGGTATCGCCTAGGTGCAGCCTTCAGCATGGGACGGATACACAATTGAAGGATGGCTGGTTGAGAGAGTGTTCTCTTGTGTGCTTTCTGATGCAACGCAACTCCTGGCGAGAATTGGCTTCTTTTTTCGACTTCTGGCGTACATATGTTGCACCGATGAATTATGGATCAACGTACTTTTCCGAACCTTAAGGAATTTGCGAGAACTATGTCGATGAGTTAACGAATTGTGCATGGCTTGATTGGGATGGTGAGAAGGGAGGGGGAGGTGATTTGCATGCAGTAGAACGAACGATGGACTTTCTTTCCGCAAAAGTTGTACTTAGATGATAGGGCGAGCAGGGCTATTGGCGTTTTTAATGTACATAGAGAACGAATGAATTACGACTTTATAATGAATGAAAGGGCCATCTAACCCAATGATGAATGGATACTTGCGCGAGTGAATCGACAAGTGAATCTTCCCTCACAGTGTTTAACTGAAACAATTGATTAATTCTGGCCTGGATAAATTCACTGCAACCCCCTTCTAAGGTAGGTAGGTATACGATATATTCATTTAAATAGACAAATGAGAATCTAATAATACCTACCTACGAATCCCAATCCCCATAGGACCCCTCATACAGATCATCTCACACCTTAACTCATCATGTGACTGACTAGTAGTAGTAGTAGTACTGTAGTAGTAGTAGTAGTACTGTAGTAGTAGTACTGTAGTAGTAGTAGTAGTAGTAGTAGTAGTAGTACTGTAGTAGTAGTAGTAGTACTGTAGTAGTAGTAGAGATAAAAACACTCACTTCAAAAATCGCCCATCATATCATATCATCTCTATAGACTAGGTAAAATTTTAACTAAAGGATCTTGTATATATTGAAGGGCAAATGAACTTATTAGTATTTTAAAATATATTATATTAAAATAATTTAGATTTTAAATTGAAATTATATATATAAGTTTATTGGAATATCAGATCAGTAGTGCAAGTTGATAATATTAATGATATATATATATCGTATAAATATCCTTAAAGAACAAGAACTATATAATCTTATAGAATGATATAAATCTGTACAATCGAACCCTAGCCCTTAATACACACTTCTAACACCCCTCTTACAATTAAGCTCTTTTAACTTTCTTGAAGTATATATAACTAAGTACTATTAACTTTAAAATATAAACTTAAATACTTAATTTTTAATAGGATGTTTAACAAAATAATAGAATATTTAATTTTTATTAAATTTTTATAATAAACTTGATATTTATAATTGCTTATATCTTTTATAAAATTCAACTAATTCTATAATCTTTAATTATATTATAAAAGAAGAATACCTTTAATATATAAAAATAAACTTTTATTTAAATTATTTAAAATAATATAAATTCTAATAAATTTAAAATTTTAATATAAATCATTACTTTTTTTATAATCCTACCTGACTATTATATAATAGTAATATAAGAAGGTAAAGTTTTAAAATATTAAAGTCTTTTTAACCTTTTAACAAAAATAATAAAATTAAAAAGCGTTTTGTTTTTTTATAGCTTTTCAATATTAAAAAATATTAAAATTTAAAAGCATCCCGTTTTTTTATAGCTTTTTGGATATCAAAAAGTAGCGAAGTTTAAAAGCGTTTTATTTTTTTATAATCTTTTGAATATCAAAAAATAATGAAAATTAAAATATCCAACCTCTTTATAATCCTTTTAAAATATTAAAATATAAAAAATAATAATAAATTACAATAAGGCTTTTTAAATAGACTTATAATAACCTTTTTTATTTTTAAAAATAAAATAAGCTTTTTTTGATTGTTTTTTATATTTGGTTTTTGATTTTTTTGATTTTTTCTTTTCTTTTTAAGCTTTTTGTTAAAACTTAATTTGAATAACAAAAAAAAAGAGAAAAAAGATTTTTTATCTTTTGATTTATATTTTGGTTTTGATTTTAGCTTTTGTTTCTTCGATTTCGAATTTTCTACTATATTCGTATAAGAGATTATTAATAAAAGATCAAAGGGTCTTAGTTTTAAAATCAAATATTTATTAATGAAACTTGTTATGAATATTATTAATATATATAAAAGATTCTTTGTACAATTAGATTTCTTTAATTTATTCTATATATTAAAAAGGTTAGTTTAATTTGCAAATACTATTAACTTTTCTTGTTGAATTAATAATATTGCTTTATTAAGAATAGTAAGTGTTTTTCTTTTTTTATTAATGAAATTAGCCTTTTGTTTTAATTATATAAAATTCGGATTATTCAGAAGCTTGAGTTCTTTTTTAGTTTTAAAGATAATCGATTATATATCAATAATAATAAATATTAATTTGTATATAGAGAAGAAGTTGAAATAATTATTATTATCAAATATAAATATAGAACTTTATTTCGATTCGTATTTAATCTTTTTAATTTTTTAAAACAACATTGTAAAGATAAAGTAAAAGAATAAAATAGAAATTTTTCGGAATAGTTACAAATTTTCTTTATAATATAAAATATAATACTGTAAAATCAAATAAAAAGTAATAGAAAATGTCGGTATAGGCTTTATAACCTATTAGAATATCAGATTAATAGTATAAGTTGATGATATTGATAATATGTATATATTATATAAATGTTCTTAAAGGATAAAGATTATATAGTCCTGTAAAATGATGTGGGTCTGTACAACCGAACCCTAGCCCTTAGTACGCACTTCCAATAAAGTTATTATTAATAATAATAAATTTTTTTTTATTCTTTTTTATTCTTTTTTTTCTTTAAATTCTTTTAACAAAATTATATAATTATATAATTCTATATAAATAGATTTCTAAATTATAGAAATAAAATATATAATTTTTTATATTATACAAAATTCTGTTAAAATCTAATATATAAGTTTTTTTTGCTACACTCCGAAACATAGTACGGTATCAGGTAGGTAAACATCGAGATGGAAAATGCAAAAATGCAAATTAAATGTTATTGGATTAGATAAGTTATTTATTGGATAATTGTAAGTAGTTTTACTTCTGTTTTTTTTTTAAATTAAAACTTATATTTTAGTAAAGAAATATAATTTTATATTAGAAAATGATTTTATATTATGATTTTTGATTTAAAAAATAAAGTTATTTTTTGGATTTTGAAAATTATAATAAAAATTTTTAAAGGTTTTTTTTAGATGATAAATTTTTATAATTTAATTAATAATATTATTTGTTTTTAAATCTTAAATTATAAAATTGTTAGTTTTATAAAATGTTAAAATATAAATTTTAAATAGATTTTTATTAAAATAATTACTTAAATATTTGATTTTTTTATTTAAATTATTTTAAAAATAAAATTATTTTTAAATTTTGAAGGCTATAGTATAGTTATAATTCTTTTTAATATATAAAATTAAAAGGATTTTTTTATACAAATTCAATAATATAATTTTCATTATAATCCGATATATATTTTCAAAGTTGTTATCAAATGTTATTAAAAAAAAATCAAAATTTTCATTTACATTCCAATCAAAACTCATCAAAATTTATAATATTATATTATTAATAACTTTTAAACTAGATATAATAAAAATTATATTATTAAATTTGTACAAAAAGTCTTTTTAATTTTTTATATTAAAAATTATTATAGCTTTAATATAACTTTCAAAAGTTGTGAATAATTTTATTTTTGAAAGATTAAAATGTAAAATCGTTTTCCAATGTAAAGTTGTATTCCTTCACTAAAGTATAAGTTTTAACTCAAAAGAGAGCGGAAGTGGGTCCCCGGCCTACGATTAAGAAGATATTGTTGGATAAGAAGATATATTATTGTGGCGTGCGTATCACTTTCTTGGACTTACCTAGGTAGGTATTCGCTGGCCTTGCAGCTAGGTAGGTGGGGTTGGATTGGATGATGAGGCCGGGGAGGGATGGGATGGGATGGGATGGGAAAAGAGTGTGTGTGATGTGATGTGATGTGATGTGATGTGATGTGATGTAAGGTGGTCGTCTGGTGTTGGACCTTACGGATCGATGTTTGATTACTATAAATTATAAATTACCTATGTTATTTTATTGATCGTAATTGATGTGAGGAGGTGCGAATTGAATGAAAGCTTGATAGGAAAAGCTTGACGGGAGGGAAAGTTTTCATGGATGAGGGATGGTCGGATAAGGGAATAAATAAAGTTGTGATAGCTACCTACCTACCTACCTACCTGGCCCTTGTTAATTGCCAGCCAGCCAGCCAGCCAGCCAGCTAGCTTTTATTATTTGGAGGCTGAAATTTGATTTGATTCTGGAAATTCTTCTAGAAGTTCTTTCTGGGGAATTGGGAATAATTTAGTACGGTCGTCAATCGTTAACTACGTTACTGGAGACTGACTGACTGGCTTCTGCAATCGCTCGTGAAGAGAGCATTGGCCAGCTAATTATCATTGCTAGGTTATTGAATTGGGATTCGAATTTGAGTTGAGTTGGGGACTGGCCACTCGAAAGGAGAAGAAAAGAAGAAAGAAAGAAAGAAAGAAAGGTTGATGAGAGAACGAAGTTGATCGAGACAATCATTCTACGGGCATAACGAAAGCTACGAGACGAAAACGAATTGCGCTTTTGAGAGAGGAAGTGCAAGGGAACTTGGAGGATTTGAGGAAATAAAACTTATAATGTTTTGATTACGAGGACGATTGCTCTTCTTTTATTTAACTCGAAAAAATCATTGGGCGCTCGAAGGATAGCCGGAAAGAAGGAAATACTTGTGGTGTGGACGGGACAGAACGATTGAGAGACGGAATTGTCATATTGAACTTCAAACATACATACCTATACCTACCTACCCATCGCTCACCGGCCGTTTATATTCCAAGGGATTCAGGGAGGTCTCTTGTCGCTCTTCGCCTTTCCATTTACCACCTAGCCAATCGGCCGTGAAAACTGTGAGAGGGACTCGAGACAAAGTGCGGCTCCTGATTGGGACAACGTATCGAAGTTCGATCACCTATAGCTTGAGAGAGATATCGGAAGAGGGCCAGGCGCACTGGATGGAGAATACGGAGAGGAAGGAGGGGGATGAGGGGTTGTGCAGGGAAGGGGAGAGAAAGGGATTCGTGCCGTTGGTTACGGTGGTGGATTTTCATCATGCGAGGTGAGTGTTTTGGTGGTGGGTGTTTGGTTGAGGGGAGTGAGGAAGGTGGTGAGGAGGGGGGATGGAATAGAGGAGGGGATGAGTCTGAAGTGAGGATAGACCACTGACATGAATTTTAACTAGGGGACCCGAAGTCGAATATTGGTTTGGGGCAGAGGAGGGAACAGATCCTGCGGTGGAAAATGAATGGCCTTTGCTACCCTTCATGGCTCTTAGTGATGGAGCGCATGCGTAAGTTGCCATGCTGCTTTCTGTACATCCTAGAAAGAAAGAAGCTGACAGGTATTCACAATGGCAGATCAACAGAAGACTTTTCTTATTTTACACTCCTACGACCGGCGAGTGGAAACCTACCTCCCACATCTCTCTTCGGTATCTCCTGCACACAACAAATGGACGCCTCGATACTGCGTAACCGTCCCGCAGACGTGACTCGGTCAACGGTACAAAAGGCGGTAGTGGTAATAGCGGATTCACCACAGTTCTTTGGGATGCTGAGGGAGAGATTGGGGGTGGTTACGAAAGCATGGTTTGCACAACGAGAATTCACAGATACGGAGATATTAAGGAGGTTTCAAGAGAGTTTGGCAGAAGAGAAAAGTAGAGGGGAGTTGGGAGATAGAGAGGAGTATTTGGGGATGAGCTTGAGGGAGTTGGTCAAGGAGTTTAAGTGGCAGACTTTGGTGCTTTTTAAATGTTGTTTGTTGCAACCCAAGGTATTTCCCCTTTTCCTGGCAAATCAATGATGATATTGACTCAAGCCTAGATGTTGTTCTTTGGTTCGAGATGCGAAAGATTATGCATGATGCAATTCTCACTTATATCTCTAATACCGGGTCTGATACGGAATTTACAAGATTGTGCGGATCCGGAATTGGATGATTTTAGGCAAAATCTTGTGAAACCGACGAGTTTAAAAACGAGCGATAGGACTTCGTTGTTGAATTATATGGGTTTGCCTTTGCAAATATTTGGCAAGGTATGTATAGATCTCGATAGTTGTATGAGGAGTCAATTTGCTAATTGTACAACTAGGGCAGTCTTTTTGGTCCCTATACCCCTTTACAGCAACTCGACATATTAGCGGATTTCGGTACGAAATCATACATCGTTGGTTCGACAAACTCTTTGCTCTTACAACAGAGAGATCGATACAGCGATATTCTTATTAATCTAGATGAACTCACTATCAATATCACATCTGCTTCACTGAAGTCTGCACTAATACTCTCGGCGGCTGATCGGCGTTGGATCGATTTCATTACCCAAACCGTCAACGATACTTGGGACGAATCGAATCCTAGCCGACCTAAAACTATGGGCTATGTTGGCTCTGAAGAATTCATCCGCTTACAATTCGAAGAATATCTTCTCTCCTTAATCTCCTCTGTCAAGTGCCATAATTATCTGTTAGACAACGCTCATAACCCCAAGGCTCAGCTCCCACAAGTCGAAGGTGATCCTGCTCAGGATTTCAGTATGGATTGGATCGAAGCGTGGACGCGGAGTGAAAATTATCAAATCTGGAATAATCATACGGATTCGCTTCTTTTCGATATCGTGGAGCCAAAACATCCTTGTGCCGGTGGTCTTACGATTGATGATGTTCAAAGACGTATTGCTGAACAAGTTAAAGAAATGCATCTGGACGAGAGGTTTGCAGTAGGCAAGGAAGTGTTGGGGAGAAATCTTGCGGCGGGAAAAGAAAAGGCTAGTACGGTTTTTAACAAACTGTACGCAGATATGGAATCCTACCGAGAAAGTCAGAGGAAAAGAAATGAGGAAGCTAGAATTGCAGCGGAGAAAGCGGCAACTGCAAGTGGAGCGACGAGTCCGGCGGCCAGTCAAACGGAATTTAACGGGCCGAAGACGCCTTCGGTTCAGAGCAGAGCGGGAGCGTATATAGGAAGTTGGGGCACATGGATGGGAGAGAAGAGGAAGGCGGGGTGGGGGAGGAGCTCGGCGAGCCAGGAAAAGGTGCCGCAGGTTACGAGTAATGGGAGGAAGAATTCGAGGGGCTTTTTTGGGAAGGAAAATATTAATGTGCTGGGGGATGTGAACAATGGGATTGAGAGGTCCCCACTAAGTCCACGAAGTTCGCAGGGGGGGTTTTCGCCGTTGGGGGAGAGCTTCAAGGAGAGCATGTTTGATGCGGAGGTGGAGGAGAATGGGTTTGGGGATCGTGATCGGGATGGGAAGGTTGTGGTGGTGGAGAGGGTTACTGATGATGTACCTAAAAGGGTTGATAGTCCGGGAAATTTATCGGAATCTCATGAGGAGATTGGGGATAAGGATGGAGGGGAGAGAGATGATGATAATGGTGGTAAAAAGAAAACCACCGCGCCTGTATCACTCGAACCAAATGTCTGGGACGATGCAAGAAATGGGAATGAAGATGAGGAGAGAGATGCACATGAGAGGGCAGGGAGAGTAGCCGAGGCTATGCAGGAGGCGGTTGGTTCTTCTATTCATTCGTAGGATTTGATTCGGGGGTTGGGGGTTGGGTGTTGGGTGTTGGGTGTCGGGGTTGGAGGATAGAGCGCGTGGGGGACTTTTTTGATTTTTGTCTTCTTGGATCATTGCGATTGGAGAGGGATGGGTGGATGGGTGAATGAGTGGTTTGGGGGAGGATTAGGTGCAAAGTTGGGAGATGGGGATGGGGATGGGGGATGGGGGATGGGGATGTAATATGACATACCACCATACCAGAATACACATACATACATAAATGATATACATGCAATGGAATATGAATTAATCGAGATTTTTGTTTCTGAAGGGGAGAGGGAGGGAAAGGAGATGAAGAGGGTATTTACTAATTGAAGTGTATGCATGGATATGCCATATACTTGAAGTTTGAGGATCTCTTATCAGTTATCAGTTATCACAATCAAGGCCTCGGAGTTTGGGAGTTTTGTTCCTGTTTGGCGCTTAAAAGTTCAAACTCCTGCGAGCCGGGATTTTTGACGCCTTTCACCGCCTACCGTAATTAACTAATATATATATATATATACGCCGGGCTGTACAAGGCTATAAGGCATCATCTGTGCATCATACTGGCTTATGGCAAGTTCTGCCCATCTGCTTCATCACGAACTTCTTACCAACAAGGCCAAAGGGAAAAGGGAAAAAGGGAGAAAGGAAAAAGGAACCTTAATCGAATTCATCTCTTTCGATTTTATCTACTGCGTACAATACAGCAGTCTACTAGTAGTAGTACTGTGTACTAAAAGGACGCTAAACATAAATCGATCCTTGTATGGATAGGACATCTGGTTGTATTCTACTCCTCTAGTCTACTTCGTGGATGGTTCCCTTTCCTTTCCTTTAATATCTTTTACATCATCTTCCAACACAACCACAATCCTAAATCCTCCAACCAGATCCCATCATACGGACAACTGTACCTTTCGCATCGCATTCTGTGGTTGGTCACAAAGGTGCTCTCGTTTGGTCACCTTGAATTTTGCTATCATATTGACCTGCACCGACCTTCCTTTAAGTTACTGGTTTGAATCTACTGGTTTACCCTCGCAGCCTAGATTTACTTCTTTATTTCTAAAAAAAAAAATACGAGTCCTTTTTCGAAATCATCTCTGTTGAACTCTCCTCAGGATGACGGTAGCAACCAGGACGGTGGTTATGCCTCCAGTCCCAAATAGAGAGGACTTAGATGCAACGTTCGTACTTCATCTCTCAATCTGCCACCTTACCCCTCGATCTTACTAGATCCTAACGTGCTAACTACCACCTTTCGCCATGTAGATGGAAATACCTCGAGGCTGGCGTATCGAAGATCATGTTACACTTGGCAGATGGTGTTGACATGCAAACTGTAGGTGCCACTTCCTCCCATCTTCTCAATCCATCATGCGCACCTGCTTACTTTCTTTCCATCTATAGTATATGGGAGTATACACGTACGTATCTCAATACCCAAGTGCTGGCAGTATCTCCTAACCCGAATATAGAGCCGTTCACAATTTCTGTACATCACAAAAGGCAGTCAGCAACACCACCCAAGGAATCATCGGAGGCGCGCATCGCGGAGGTATGATGGGAATTTGTTGCACCATTTCAAATCCAAAAAAAAAAACATATGTATACTGATACCTTATAGCACACCTTCTCGGCGAGGACTTATACCAAAATCTCATCACTTACCTCACACAATATCTCAAAGAACTCGTCCTCTCCTCTAAAACACATACCGATGAGGCACTCCTCAGTTTCTATATTCGAGAATGGGACCGATACACGACGGCCGCGAAATATATCAACCATTTGTTTCGATATCTAAACCGACATTGGGTAAAGCGAGAAATGGATGAGGGGAAGAAGAACATCTACGATGTCTATACTCTACACCTTGTTCAATGGAGACTCACTCTATTCCAGGCTGTTCATGAAAAGGTCATGGATGCTGTTCTCAAAATGGTGGAGAAGCAAAGAAATGGCGAGACTATCGAGCACAACCAAATCAAGGCCATTGTCGACTCTTTCGTATCACTTGGGTTGGATGAGGCGGATCCTACTAAATCGACCCTCGATGTTTACCGTTTCCACTTCGAGAAGCCATTTTTGGCAGCCACTGAAGCATTCTACAGAGCCGAATCGAAACAATTTGTTGCCGAAAATAGTATAGTGGAATACATGAAGAAGGCCGAGATTCGATTGGATGAAGAGGAAGAGCGGGTTCGAATGTACCTCCACCAGGACATCATCATCCCCTTGAAGAGAGCTTGCAACACTGCTCTTATTGCAGACCACTCTGTAATCCTCCGAGACGAGTTCCAGATTCTTTTGGACAATGATCGATACGATGATATGGCACGCATGTACAACTTGTTGGCGAGGATTCCCGATGGTCTCGAGCCGCTCCGTGTCAGATTCGAGGCCCATGTTCGCAAAGCCGGTCTTGCCGCAGTATCGAAAGTTGCTAGTGAGGGTGATAAACTCGAGCCCAAGGTTTACGTCGATGCTCTTCTTGAAATTCACACACAATATCAAGGCCTTGTTAAGCAAGCATTCAAGGATGAACCGGAGTTTACTAGATCACTCGATAATGCATGTAAAGAGTTTGTGAACCGCAATCAAGTCTGCAAATCGGGATCAAACAAGTCTCCTGAATTGCTTGCCAAATATGCCGACTCGTTGCTGAAGAAGAGTGCCAGTGGAGCTGAGGAGAGTGATATCGAGAACTCCCTCACTCAAATCATGACAGTCTTCAAATATATTGAGGACAAAGATGTGTTCCAGAAGTTCTACTCGCGTATGCTTGCCCGTAGATTGGTCCATACTAGCTCTTCATCAGATGATGCCGAGACAAGCATGATTAGTAAATTGAAGGAAGCATGCGGTTTCGAATATACCAACAAACTTCAACGCATGTTCCAAGATATCCAAATTTCAAAGGATCTGAACAGTGGTTTCAAAGAATTTGAGGCAGGGATCTTCACTGGAGGCGAAGAAAAGCCAATCGATGCCAGTTACTCAATTTTGGGTACAGGTATGTGGCCTTTGAACCCACCCAATACAGACTTTACACCACCCATCGAGATATCTAAGGCTTATGAGCGTTTCCAAAACTTCTACAACCAGAAGCACAGTGGTAGAAAACTCACGTGGCTTTGGCAATTGTGTAAGGGAGAGATCAAGGCCAACTACTGCAAGAACCAAAAGACGCCATACACGTTCCAGGTGTCGACTTATCAGATGGCAATCCTTCTGCTATTCAATGAGAACGATAAGAATAGCTATGATGATATCGCCAAGGCAACACAATTACAGGCTGATGTCCTTGATCCCATTCTTGGTATCTTCTTGAAATCCAAGGTTCTCACTATGACTCCAGCAGACGATAAGCCAGCATCAGGTAAAACCTTCCACTTGAACTATGATTTCAAGAGTAAGAAGATTCGTGTCAATTTGAACATTGGTATTAAGTCAGAGCAAAAGCAGGAGGTTGATGAGACTCATAAGACAATTGAGGAAGATCGAAAGTTATTGATGCAGGTACGTAAAAAAATTTGTGTAATATAACTGAACCCCCTGCTAAATCACATTTTAGTCTGCTATTGTCCGTATTATGAAGGCACGCAAGAAGATGAAGCATACTCAGCTCGTTAGCGAAACTATCAACCAGATCCGCTCTCGATTCGTACCCAAGATTCCAGATATCAAGAAGTGTATTGATATCTTATTAGAGAAGGAATACCTGGAACGACTCGAAGATGATGAACTCGGATACCTTGCATGATTCATGAATTTTTCTTTAACCATACATCTCTTACACGGGAGATTCACGATGGATGACCTTTTATGAATTGGCGGCTTATTGAAGTTAATTATAAAAGTTACCAGCCTGCGCACAAGACTTTGATAAAATCTGGTAGTAGTTCCTGCTGGCTATCTTTTGATGACAAGTCAACGGATGAAAAGGCAATAATCAGGCGTATTCATGCATTTTTTCATGGTTTTTATTCATCGTGTTTCTGGTGCCACTCTTGACAAATTTCTCTTGGGCATATTGGGAGGGAGGGGCATATG
>NGKJ01000152.1:0-71884 GCA_002162495.1 Myriosclerotinia curreyana | reverse complement strand
TATATATAATTACATATTATTACCTATTGTAACTTAGATATCAATCAATATACTGTTGGTACCTACCTAGTACCTAGGCAATTTAACACCATTATTCTTCCCCGCCTTTCAAATCCCATGATTACATAATAATCGAATCTCCATGGATCGGCCGCTTGGTTATCAATATCAGTAACCTACAAACATACAAACTTCCGAAACTCCCTCAAGAAGAGTTCAGTTGATTCCAAGATAATGTCTTCACCAACAGATATCAAGAAGGAGAAGGATATTTCCGAAAATGGTGATATTACTCTTTCAGATGCAGATCTAGCTCAGGTATGTCAATATCAATGTCAATGTCAATATCAATATCAATGTCAATGTCAATATCAATGTCAATATTTCAACATCCCCTTGACAAGTCCTTGATAAGTCAATATCAATGCTCCCTACGTTTCTTAAGTCGTCGCGCTTGCTTTTTATAGGCGGGTCTAAGATGCCTCTATCAGTTCTCAGATCCTCTCATGATCCATCATGTGCTTCTAAATTTCCCTATCCTTTTCTCAATGGGTATCTTTACATTTCCAGTGGGAAAACCTCCATTGCGGAGAGAGAATCCCATCCGTACCCCAGCCCAGCCAGCTGCATTTGAGACCCCTGTCTAACGAGCCCGAAAATTTTAGGCCTTCAAAGAACTCCAACGTGCGTTTCCCCCCAACTGTTTTTGGCTCCTGGTCTGTTACCTCTGGTAGTATTCTTCTGCCACGCCATCTCGGGCATTTTCAGATCGTCAAATTAGATCAGCTGAATAAATACTACATGCCCATACATCGTCGTCCACATCGAACTATCCCTAACAATCCAGCTTTATAGGTGGCGAAAAGACAGCACAGATGCTCGAATCCAACCTTACAAACCTCGAAAAGAAGATTGATGATCTCTTAGCGAGCTTCGAAGCACAAGAGTCGGCGCTTCGGGAAAAGACTAAGGATGGGGCCAGTAGCAAAGAGGAAGAAACAGACGAGAGTGGTCACAAGGAGTTTTGATGCGATGTCTATATGCATGATTTACCGATTTTACCTTATCGAGAAGGGACCTACTACCTTCCGGCTATGTCCGCTTAGAGAAGAGGGCTTGCCTACATCTGGAATTGCCAATTCTCCTCAGTTGCATCGACGGACGTATGCTATACCCTTGGCACGACCCCTACATTCGTACTACTGTTGCGATGTATGGACACAATACAACTCGATCATTAGACTTTGCTTGGGGATGAAACCGAGAATATTTGATCTCGATGAATGATATTGGCGGTCAGTTTAGAGACGAAAGAAAGGATATACTTAGTATCGAACAACATCTCACTCTCTGCTTATGGGCGACCAGTATCCGTATGTTAATATGGAAACCACAACAGTTCAGGGCAGCTATACCATTGAATAGTAAATTTTAATTCTATCGAATAACTTTCTTTTTGGAGTCATGAAGAAAAAGTTGCGTGTCCCTGTGATGTCCTTCTTTCTGTCCTTTCTTTACTTTGTTTACATCGTTACGAGAATCATTAGATTTCAAAGATGTGCTGTTCTGTTTTACATATTGATGGTGCTAGAAAGGCCAGAAGCGTACATATGTAGGATGGCTTTGGACGGTAGAAGATGGGGAGAACTTCTACGACTGAGTAAGAGTAATTTGACTGCAGCAACGCTACAGCTATACCAATACTATTTCTCTATTGCTATCCCTATTTCTGTCTTTACTGCACTTCGAATTCCCAATTTTCCTTCACCACGCACTCTACTCAAGCTGAAATCCATAAAGATGTTGTTTGTCTTTTCAACTTTTCAGATACTTGAATTCTTGGAATATTGTATCAAAAGAAAACCGAGTTTTTGTCCAATCAATCAACTCGAGAATATTCTATTCATTTATAATCGATTTATTGTTCAAATTGGGTGAGAACGTATATATGAATTTCCAGCTACCAATTCTGCTCACCCTGTTTGTCTTCGTAGAACTACGAGGAGAAACCAGCCTTAAGACTATACTCTCATTCTAGTTTCTAAGAACATTTTCAACCCTTCCATTATTTCATTCTCCAATGCGCCTTCCTGCCACGTCAAACTAATCACTAATGGCCCTCCTTCCAGATTTATAACATTGCATGCGATAGGGGCGCCAGTCACCATTCCACACTGTGAAAATATCAATCCATCGAGTTTTAAAGCGCTGTCCTCTGTAACTCTATTCATCCTAACCACTCCAAGGTTCGATATTTCGTAACTCTCACGCCTTTCTGATGACAATCCCTCTCGAAGAAACGAGTCTAAGTCAACTATTTTTTCAAGATACCTCAGGATCGGCACTCCCCCAACTTCAGCTCTCTTCAACTCTGTTGAGATTTCCTGGGACAATTGACTTCCAATCGCGGCAATCAGTTCTTCCTCTTCAATAGACTCTTCCTTCACATGGCGCATCCGATCCAATAATTCAGCATTCCACTCGGTTGATATAGACGAGATATGGTTTGCGATTTCACTCAGCGGAAGTTTGCTAATTCTTCGCAGTGAGTAAGGTGTACCTCCTCTAAGGCCAAGCTGGTCGTTTGTAACCGTCGTACGTGCAAGGTAGCTGATGATCACACCATGCAGATAACCCGTGACAGTAATTTTCAGACGGCGACTTGTCTCTAGGAGTCGCTGGACGCGCTCTGGAGGAATGGTCACGAGAAGGATGAGAGATTTGTATGATTCGATTGTGGGCATGCTTGGAAAGTTTCCAGCCCATATCTGCTTTGCCTTCTCGTCCGAAGGGGGTGGGGAATCGAGTGTTTCAGTTCCCTGAGGACTGATATCCATAGCATCTTCTATATAGATGGGCTTTCCCACCGTTTCCGGTACAATATATGGCCACTGTACATTAGCGCTCTTCTCACGTGTTTCCTCGGTAGCCAGGCATAATTCCTCATGCAGAGTTCGCTGGAAAGCGGCACAGCTTAGCCCGTCTGCGATAGCATGGTGTGCTAGAAAAAGTATGTAGACTCTATACCTCCCATCTCCCATCTCATACATAAGCACACGAACCTTCCACGCAGGTTTATGTTCTTGATCCTCGAAAAGCTGCTCGTGAGCCGCCCCGATTTCCTCACATACCTGCTTCTCTTGCATCCGCGCATGAACTTGCGCGTCGGAGAATAAATGGTCGGCGAGGGAAAGGGATACGATATCATCCCAAGCGATCTGGGAAAGTCGCTTGAAACGCGCATTCAGACCGCGGGGTTTAGATGCCGGGAGCATGCCGTAACAGAGGGGGGGATGTCTCGCGATGGTCTTCATCAAGGCACGCGAGAGGCGCCCTGTAAATTCATGGCTGGCATGGGAAATTGCGCCATGCGTGGTGGTGGGGGTGAAGGTGTAGTAGGAGTTGACGGCGCAGGATCGGAAGAGTCCGTGTTCGTGACGTGCGGCGTAGTAGGTGCCTAGGAGACCTGGGGGTGGTTTGGGGGATTAGTTGATATTTTCGATTGGTGGACGCTTTTTGTTTTCGTTCTTGCTCCCATGTGATGTGGTGTGATGTGGTGTGATGTGGTATTTGTTTTTTTTTCCCCGAAAGTTTTTTTTTTGGTATGTAGGATTTTTTTATTTCCTCTTTCGGTCATACAAATCTCAAGTCGAGTCGAGAATGAGAATGAGAATGAGATTATGTTGATAAAGTGATGAGGTAATGAGGTAATTTGATGTGAATAGGGAATTGGGATCAAGATCGTGACTCACCAGCGGGAAAAGTATCGATTTCCATTCTTGTTATCTCTAGGACTCGAGTATCAAGATACAGATACAGATACAGTTACAGTTACAGTTACAGTTACAGATGGGTTCAGAGGGTTCAGATAAATGTTTGTTTTTGTTGATTTAATCCGAGTTTTTTAATTTAAGGGGGGAGGGGGGAGATTATATGTATTTACATAGGTACCGGTAGTATACAAGTGATCTAACCGATGGTATCCGGATTGAACTAGGCAGTAAGAAACAGGGGGGTTGTGTGATTTGTGGGTTTGGTTTTAAGGTTTGTTCGATGATTGATAAGATAAGCAATCATGTGATGTAAGCTTATGTTAGAGGGTTTTGAATGGTTATGATTTCGATTGCTTTTAATATCTCCTCCAGTTGAAAGAGAAACAGGACTCTAAACTGCCAATAACACACACAAGCACATACTCATTCCTACCTTTTCACCCCACTTGAACACATCTTCTTCCCCTTTGGAACAAGGCAAGAGCAAGGCTTTTATTGCATGGTTCGTCCAGAGTCCAGACTGTGCTTCGGATCCGAATGCTGTGAGTGCATTGTATCTTCATTTTGGAAATAAGTTATGCACACTGAGCCCATCCAATGTCACAATTGGAAATGGAAAGGGAATCGCATGCGATGGGCTGAGGGGATTCAAAATCTCACGTTGATGGTTGCACTGTGGTGGCGGTTTGGACTACGGGGGACGGTTGTTTGAGGGAAAAGAATGCTGGTGGGGTGATGAATTAATTTTATGCTGATTGAAGTTCTTGCAACTTGAGATATCGCATTTTACTTTCAAGTGTTTCTTTGATTTTCACTGGTTAGTATGGTTGTCTTCACAAGTCAAAGGCTGCGAGGGGCGGCGGCTGCGATCACATATGTCCATCAAATCTGAGACAGACGTTGATACATGTAATCTACAATTAGCGAATTACAACACCTTCGTTATGAAAGTTTCAGGCTAAAATTATCACGGGGAGATATCTCTTGGGATTTCAAAGGCCACCCAAGGCATTCGCGACGAGCGTCGTGATGGCTGGCATCTGTTGCACTATACTGTACCATCCTTCTGACTCGTCTCATCTCATCTTATATCTATCAAATCACGACGGAAGTTTCAACATGGTGATACTGGAGGCTCTTCCCTGTTAATTATTCTGGTCTCTCGACGAGGCTCGGGAGTTTCTGATTCTAGAGATGTCATTTACGGCCACTTGGCTGTAGCTCAGATTTACCCTTCCTATAGTTATGGAGAAGCTTCAATTCGTTTGAACCAAAAGATTACCTGCCAGTAGTTGATACACCAAAATCCTGGACGAAGTCTTTGCAGATGCGTTTTTCTATATCGCTATTCCATTAACCCACTACAAATTTGAAATATTCATTTCTATTCGTAAGCGACGTATCCAAGTACCAAACGACAGAATTTACCAAGCTGGGTATTGGGCTGGACTCTCCATCAAAGAACTCTGCCGGGTTCCTGCTGGCCGCTCACTGGCATTCATTTGAGAGATCTTCCTTCTACCACCTGGCGATGGAGTGGGTAAAAGAACATATCAAGAAATAGCACACTATCCCTTCATCGTACTAGTTCAGCCACAAATCTCAATGATCTATTGTTATTTGGACAATCTTTCTATTGTTGGTAAAACGGCCAGGCTAATAATATCTACGGGGACGGATTTTGATAAGCCCAAGCAGATATTGATTCTGGTTTTCAATGAGTATATTACAGATAACGTCCCTAGATTTAGTGAGAAGTCGTTAGTGAACTCTATATCAGGACTTCTACGTGTGTACGAAGATCTATATCTGCTATGGGAAATCTCAGGTGTGAAGGTCAATAGGAAAAATTACAACCATTGTATCAATACTATTAAACAAACTTCTACCGCGTGAAGGGATCTTTCCAAAGGCAGTAAGCCTACGAAACCCGAGCTATGGCATCTCGTTAAGGTTCATGGTTATATCATGAACGTTTTACTCCTTGCAGTCATGTACGACTCCAGCAAACATCTCATGAGTGAAAACCCCTTGGCTCAATCTTTGCATCTTCACGATCTTGCGCAGGTAGGTATAGGTTTTTTTCCTCGGGCGAGAAAACGAAGAGACCCAATGCTTCGTTTTAATGGTGAGAAGTAAGCAGATGGTAATTTTTGTTGTGGGATCTTGCGACTAATTGCAGGTTAAAGAATTGAAGGCCTGGGTAGGGAAATCAAGAAGAAGTTGGTGGAGCACACCATTTTTCTGTATAATTCTCATCACCATTTGGTCGTCTGATGGTTTCATAGAAATCGTCTGTTCGTGATTGAAATCGCGACTTCTGGGATTCTGGCTCCTTGATGAACTGCTGTAAAAGCAGTTGCGTAAAGGCTTTTATCTCCTTACTCACAACCCGCATATTGTACAGCATTTTCAAACACCATTTGGAGCCCATCTTCCCTTTTTCAACGCGTCAAGGCTCAATGATTCAATTATATCTCTCCTCTTGATGGAACTCTTTTGATGGTCATGAAGCTTCTCTTCGGATAAAACACTGTATTATTATTTTTTTCTTGTTGCCTCGACCTCGTTCATCTCGTCGAGATCCATCCTCAGCATCTCTGCTTTAGTCGCCCAATAACTCGATTTTCTCGTCGAAAGTTAACTCCCTCAGCCTCATTCTTTTCTGTCCTAAGAAGATGTTCGGTCCGGTATATCTGTAATATTTAATATCGTCATGATTTCCGTCGAATGATACTGTGTGATCGCTCAATATCACTGTCTTGAGATTTGCAGCAAATCTTCGGAGTAATAATGACAGAGTCTATTACATTTATTATGCAATTATTAAGTATCTGCTTGAGATATTGAAAGTAGGGTTAAGCTAAAGTCTAGTAAAGTTTTAGCTTACGCTTTAAGCCTCTAGCAAATCTGGTAGCATGAACCAAATAGGGTAACATCCTCCTAGAAAATCAAAAGCGCTTGTTCGCTCTAGGAGTGACCACATAGTAATTTGTTGTTAGCTTAGTTCTTCTTCATGTGAAGTGATTGCATGCAGCCAACCCCAGATATATGATTTCTATTCATCCAACATCAGCAACACAACCCCCCAACTCTTACTTCATAATGTTAGTTTTCACTACCGTCTGGCGGGAACCAGTTGGATTTGTGATAAAATAGTCAGATTTAATTGAATTGTGGGATAATTAAAAGCACCAACAAATAAGTCAACGACGAAATCAAAATGCTGTCATACAGCACATGAGCAAATCAGCAGCCCAAGATCACTCTGTGCAGAGAAGGGTAAACTAGATGCAGTGGTAGGATCAGAGATGGCATATTCCTTGGTGGCCACTAGGTCCTCAAACATAGCCCCGGTATCGCCCACAAATACTGGGTTCTTTGGATCCGCATCATTCATTATTTCGACAATCACTTGTGTATTGTTTGGTATGATACCTTTCTTGGTGGTGCCACTTGTAGATTGCACTCTAAAAGTGTAGGCCGGAAGGCCCACGCTCCGTGATCTTGATCGCTAGATGCGAGGAGACAAGTGTTGTGATAAAAGCCTGGCATGACGGGTGCAGCGCCGAGGTAGTTGGTTGGAAGATAGAGGTTCCGGATCTCAAACTGGTAAGGGGTGTTGTATTTGATCTAGAGTTGAGGTGTCAGTATGTTGTAGATATATGGGGTACTAGCGCACACCTTTCCCATATCAGTTGGTTCGGATATGACCTGAACTTGGAATGGCCATTCGGTTGGTTTGGAATCAACCAACTTTGTCACCCAAGGAGGCCTTCCTTGGCCTGAAGTTGTGAACATGACCTGTAATGATAATGTCGTTTTACCTTCCTTCTTCAATTTTGCCATATATTCGGGATCAGCTTTCTCCTTTCGAACGATGTCGTCATAGAGAGGTTTCATTAAATGCACGGTTAGCCATCTGGGGTTTATATTACAATATAAAGCCAATAAAAGACTCACATGCTTCTCTTGCAGATTGAAATGAAAGTGTTTTCCTTCCTTCGTTCTTAGGAAAAACCGCGCGAAGGACTTGACAGGATTATCGCCATTAGACATGCATAGGTCGTTCGGAGGGTCGATCAGAAATTTGGCCTTGTACTTCGCGCAGTCTTTGGGGGAGATGATAACATCTCCAATCGCCTGAAAGTGTCACAATACACATATCATAAAAGGGTATGTCGTGTAATAATGATATGCAGATTGAAGAGGAGCTAGAAGTGCTACTTATATGCACATATAGTGGGTGGTTCCTGCCCTAACAGAAAGCCACTTTGCTGTTCCCAATTTTAGTACACAAGAAGATTTATTGATTGGCAATTAGAAGCGTACCTTCGCTAATCGCTAATTGTATAATGAAGCCACAGTAGAGCACCAAGTGGGGGGGGCTTAACAATCTTCTAGTCAGTGATCATATGCATGTACAATCAAATTACTAGAGAGAGACAGAGACGCACTTGTTACAGAGCAGAGTGTTGCCAACATTAGCATGCCAAGTGATGGAATTATGAAGTCTGCTGAGGGTCGTCTCTTTACTGACATCGGTGGCAGTTTCATGACTGGCGCTGGCAGAAGCCTGTACGCGCGTAAGGTGATGAAAAGGACAGGGATGCTCTGCTCTCATTACTTTTGCCTTAGACTGAAATCCTGCCCCTTGAACAGCATCAGTCTCCTGTGAAAAATAAAGTCGGCCGCTTAGTTCCACGCGGGCTGGGAAGAATTGACCTGTGAGGAATCGTCAATTAAGATGCTTGAAAGAATAGAAGAACGGGGATTTTAGACAGTAAGTTCTAAAGACGAACTATATCTTAAATGAAATGCGTGCAGGCTTTCCCCATCAACGATAACTCTCAGACCTTTCTCGCACTCAGGGGTTAATTCCAAGCTCTCCAGATCAAGCTGTACAATAGCACGAGGAAACTGTGCGCTTTGGTGTAAGCAAATTATCGAACTAAAATAAGAGTTCCAATTTATAATCAAGGGGAAACTCTCGATTTGTAGTTTATGTCTGTAGTTTTGTCTTGTTGAGCACTGGCAGTTGTCAAGGCCCTTCTCTCACTCTCACTACACGCTGCTTTGGCTCCTCCTGACATACCGAATGCGCCCGCGCCACTTGAGAGGAAATTCAGAAGAGTTAGATGTCCGAGTCTTGGGAATGACTCAAGATGAAACTTCCACGTCTATTTGAGTGAATGAATGCCCTGCCATGATCTTGGATACTGCATCATTTGTCTCGAAGACCTCAACGGATGATTGATCCGATACCCGGTAGCGCGGTATACGATTCAGTCTATAGATAGACAATTCAGCAAGTTTCACTTTAGTCATATATGCTTTAACTGATGCAACACACTTTAGCTTCAATATCCGGGTCGATTGGAATCTCGTGGGTGAGCATTTGTCTTTTCACCACATTGAAGGCTTAGATATAGTCAGCTATAACTGCAGATACCAATCTAGTTTCTAATGGAGTGAGGTACCAGAAAATATTGCCCGTTCGAGATACCTGGTATGTAATTGAATTTCTGATAGGTAGGTGATGGTATAGATATATTGGAATTATAATAGAAAAAGTAGTGATTAGATAGATTAGATCAAATCGACAAGACTCTAGACCGCGCAAAAGAAAACCCCCGTGATCTGCGGGGACCCGTGGAGGATCTGTATTGCGGGGAATCTGTTGAGAGTTGGATCTAGCCCGCAAAGGACCTGTTAAGATTTTGTACTTGTATAGATCGGGTTCAAATAACCTATAGATTATTTGTAGATCCGTGGATCCACAGATCATTTGTATATATATATATATATAACTTATGATTGGTATTAAATTAGTATAAAATGATATGATAAGTTAGGAATAGCTTCAAAAAATAAGCGAGTATTTATTAATTTATAGAACTTGATTTATAGATAACTTACAGATCTATAGATAATCTGCAGATCTACAAATAATTTATAGAGTATCTGTACCCGATCTGTAGAGATCCGTTGAGATTTTCGAAAAATCTGCTCTGCATACAAACAACCCGCAGGTTATCCATTTAAGCTAATAAGGACTCGCCCCGTGGAGACCCGTTGCAAACATTAGACCCGAGTGCCAAAGCAGTGACTTTCCGGTAGATCGGTAGTACTACAAAGATGGTGGGGAATGTTACATCTCGGTTGTGATATGATAAGTCCAGCTGACTCAAACCCAAGCCAAGGACTGAAAGAATCGGCATTCATTGAACCCCCAACATATCAACAGTGATACAGAGATGGCAGGCGGTGCATGCTGGCTGTAGCCTGTGCAATGACAGTAAAGCTTGTACCAACTACAAGTGCCCATACAGGGTGATATATGTTACAGATCCGGTCCATACAAATGTGGCAACGTAGGTTCTCTAAACTTCCTTTCTTTCATGCATGAACTTCTGGGATCAGTTATTGTGGAGCAGCAGCTCATCCAAAGAAGATTGGCCATGGGAACGAACTTCGACGGTGTCCGTCTGTAGTTTGAATTGCTTGTCTGTTAGCTACATAAAGACATGAATTGATAGCAAGGAACGCACACAAAAATCCCCAACACAGTTAAATATGTGTACCGATTGATAGGAACACAAGCGGAACCAAGAAGCGAGCCAATACTGGATTGTGTGCACGTAGTAGAAAATAACACCATATGAATACTTCGGACGAACACATCACCTCCAGAATTCCAATCCGCAGACGGAGACTCAAAGCAAATACCCCTCTCTGTGTTCTCAAGAAAATGTTAATGCATAGCCAGCAAAACAGAATCTCGGGAGTCAAAATTGTATACGAATCGGGAACTCACACGATGCTACACCCAATCTCCTTTCTGAATGAATTTGGAAGATGCGTAAAGGGGGTCCAAGATATCCAGATATTTTGCATGATTGGATCTTAAGGGATCTCTTGATGCAACTCAATTACGTCACACGTCAGCATACTCGGAAGACCCCTGAATACCGAACTTGGATTCAATGTGATTATAAAGGTTTCCCTTTTCGAGTAAAGATCTACGATTCCCCGCTTCGCTTTTCTTTTCCAAAGATAGTATATACCTCGATGTTTTTGAACACCTTCTGAGCTGCAGACGTTTTATCTCTAGGCTGAAGAAATTTCAACGATGGCTGTAACCATTATTATGAAAGAGCTTGACCCCATCTTTACGGCGAAGTACGCTATTATTGCCTTGCCTTTCTTGATAACTGTGTGTAATTCTAGGATATCTAAAAACCATGAGCATTATTGACATATCGCAGATTTGCATCATCATTCGAATAATTTACAATATTTACTTCCACCCACTTTCCTCATTTCCCGGCCCGAAGTCGTATGCAGCAACAGATATCCCTAGGATCCGAGCTTTGCTCAACGGAAATATTAGCTATGAAATCCATGAACTTCACAAGAGGTTTGGAGAAGTGGTGCGAATCGCTCCAAATGAGCTTTCTTATAATTCTGCACAAGGATGGAAAGATATCTACGGATACCGCGTAGGAAAACCACAATTGGAGAAAAGTAGACATTTCTACGATGGACTACCAGGAGATGCTCCAAATATCGTTTCTGCGGCTACTGGCGATCACTCTCGATTCCGAAGGTTGCTGTCTCATGCATTTTCAGAAAAGGCTATGCGCGAACAGGAACCTCTAATCAAAGTTTATCTCGATCTCCTGATTCAACGGTTGAAAGAAACCTCCGCAAAGCCAACCAATATGTTACAATGGTATAACTGGATGGCCTTTGACATCTTTGGTGACTTGTGTTTTGGCGAGTCGTTTCAATGTCTTGAGAAAGCGAGCCATCATCCTTGGATCAGTATGTTATTTGATAGCACTAAATTGACCGCCCTCATGATGGCATTTAGTCATCCTTTTCTGAGATATATGTCAACGCTTCTCACCCCAAAATATCTTCAAGCAAAAGTTGATGCCCAAAATCAACTGGCTGGGGAAAAGGTCGCGAAGCGAAGAGAGATGCAGACTGATCGAGCTGATTTCATGAATTACATCTTGAAGAATCAAGATAAATCTCAGATGACAGATGCAGAAATCAATAGTAACGCAGGTATTTTGGTCATTGCTGGGTCAGAAACAATAGCTACTCTCATGTCCGGAGCCACATATCTTCTCCTTCAAAACCCCGAGGTTTTGAACAAGCTCGTGAAGATCATTCGTGAAACATTCGCCAGCGAAGATGAAATTACAATCCAAGGTGTTAGCAACTTGACATATATATTGGCAGTGATCGACGAATCTATGCGTATGTACCCACCAGTACCTATAGGGCTTCCACGAACCATCGGCCCAAATGGGGATACAGTATGTGGTAAATGGGTTCCGGGGAACGTACGTTCACTATTTCTAAGCTTAATGCACTGAACGCACTCTAATATGGTACACCAGACAATTGTTTCGGTCAACCAATGGGCCGCATTTAAGTCTGCAGATAACTTCACAGACCCCGATAGCTTTATTCCTGAACGATTCATGGGAGGTGAACGTTTCGCATCTGATAATTTCCAAGCATTCCAGCCTTTTTCCACAGGTCCAAGAAACTGCATTGGTCGAAAGTAAGTTATGTTGTCATATGCATTACTATGATGCATTGGCTAATGATATTCATATAGTCTCGCGTATACTGAGATCCGTCTCTCCATGACTCGAATACTCTGGAACTTCGACTTGGAGCTATGTGATGGCATGGAGCAATGGTCAAAACAGAAAATGTACACATCATGGGAAAAGGTTCCTTTGATGGTGAAATTGAATCCAAGGAAGGATCAGTAGTGGTGTTAATGCAGATGGATCCGGTGAGTCTGGCTTGTGGTCCAGAGATCTCATCTCCGCAAGGGATGTAGAGGATTACTGAAAGAGACAGCATGAATTTGACCTGAGAATATTTCGGAGAGTTTAACTTCATTCAGATACGGGGGCCAATCAAGAGGGCCTTCACGTGAAGTCCCCCACATGTGACTATTGGCTCCTGAAAAATTCTCGTTTGCAAGAAACTAGCCCCAAAAGGTTTCTATTCAACATAATCCAGCATAGGAGCATAAGTTCACTAGATTGATTCGAACACGAAATCCAGAAAGCCAAATAGCGTTTCCGGGCATGCAAGCAATGACAGATACTCCCACGGCATGAAATTGCATAAATATTCGTGACCAAGGATAGATGAAAAGCCTTCAAGAAATAGGATAAGAATAGTAGTTCGAAAACACGTTTTAGAAAGGAAAAACTTGACGGCTACAAAGATTCTACACAAGCGGAAGTTCCTCGTCAGATGAGCTGCGTTAAAGCTAACAAACTTTACTGGAACACTTATCCCATCATTAAAAAAGCGAAGTCTTCGGTCTTCCAAGGTGGTAATGGGGGAAAGAAGACACCCTGGGTCGGCGAGAGAATCAAGTACTGAACTACAGCACCTCGAATTCTCCAGGTCCAAGTCTTTCATCACGTCTCAATCTTAATTGATGTTAAAGACATCGGAGCCTCACCTCCTCATCCCCTCGCCCTCAACTCCTCACTCCGGAATACCGTTGTGATAAGCTTCAGAGAACGTGGACCGCCGATACTAATATTCCAGGGATAGAATCCGCGGGTCACGCATGTCGATCTGTGCTGGATCCCCCACTACTGACCCCCTCGATATCGGACGTCCGATAATGATAGCTAGGTAATAGTATCGAACATCCACCTTCTCTCTATTATTCCTTGGTGACTTTTTTCAACTAATTAATTAATCGACTCGCAAATATCTTCAGCCTCAGCTTAACTAGTGTCATACATAGGTAACACAGATCTGTTCTAATTTTAGCATATCTAGCTCTCACCTGTCAGCAACCCGACAACGTGCATATATATCAGCTTCATCATAAACATACCATATCCAGAACTCCACGTACCACTCACCACTCCTCAAAACAACAAGTCCACTGCTCAGACAAAACAAACCATGGGATCTATACCTCACGACCCCACACTGCACCTCCCCCGCCTCCTCTGTCTCCACGGCGGGGGAACAAATGCTCTAATCTTCACCATGCAATGTCGTGCCCTCTCTTTACACCTAAAACCCTATTTCCGTCTTGTGTTCGCCGAAGCACCTTTTGAATCTGGTGCTGGGCCCGATGTCACAAGTGTCTATGGAGAATGTGGACCTTTTAAACGATGGCTGGGCTGGTTACCGGAACATGAAGTTATAGATCCACGCGATGAGGTTACTGCTATTGAAGAGAGTATTGGGAAGGCTATGAAAGAAGATGATGCGAAAGGGGCTACGGGGGGTTGGGTAGGATTGTTGGGATTTAGTCAAGGGGCTAAAATAGCCGGGAGTTTGCTGTTGAGGAGGCAGATTAGGGAGGAGGGGGGGAGAGATTTGGAGGGGCAGGATTGGAGGTTTGCGGTTTTGATGGCGGGAAGAGCACCATTGATTAGTTTGGAGAGGGATCAGGATAGATGGGGACCCGTGGATGAAAATGATGTTTTGACTTTGCCGACTATACATGTTCATGGGCTGAAAGATCCAGGATTGGATTATCATAAGGAATTGCTGAAGATTTGGTGTGAGAAGGGAAGTTCGCAGTTGATTGAGTGGGATGGCAACCATAGAATCCCAATCAAGGCTGGAGATGTCGAAGCAGTCGTGAAGCCGATACTCGCATTGGCAAAGAAACTGGGAGTTTTGACAGTTGACTTGCCTGCTTGATCTAAACAAAAATTTCTCCTTAGAACATTCTGATATTGGATAAGGGCTGCCGTCAGAGGCATAGATAGAGAGAGCTCACATCAGACTATTCATTTTCATGAAATCTTTGCTCATTTGTGGCGTATATTAATTTGACTGAAGTGAGTTGAGCACCGAAGAGCATATTAGAAAGATCTGGGTATAGGCAAGTTTCTTGAAATATATCGCTGCAACCATACGCTCAATGTGCCCATTTTGTATTTTAAGATCTGCATTAAACTTCAGCAGCTTCCCTTTAATAACATAAAATGCATTGCGATCTTTTTATTCGGTCATTGAATCTGCAAATTTGCAATAAAGGTTCGAAAAGGGTATGTCAATAGCCGAGATGAGTAGCAAGACTTGTTACTAAGGCCCGCTCTCCTCAGCAACAACCTCTCCGTCCTCGTCCTCTTTCGCCTTCTGGCGTGCTTCCTCTTCCGGAGTTCTTGTCTTCAACTGTAAAGCATGAATACCCCCCTCTTTCGCCATCTCCTCTTTCAACAAAGCATACACCATTCTATGTCTCGCAGGTTGCATCTTTTTTGTAAACGCTTCCGAGGTGATTTCGACTCGAAAATGTGTTTCTTGAGATGTCGAACCGGCCATGGCTTGATGATGTGAATGTTTGGATGAATCATTGTATATTTTAAGGCTGGTAGGTTTGAACTCTTCCGTCAGCTGAAAGATGCGTTAGTGGGAAGGATAGTTCAAAATGGAGGGGGGAATGTACTCACTCGAGTGCGTATTATGTCTTCATAGGGAGTGTTTGATGCCATGATGGAGGATAGATATCGCCGTGAGACAGCGGGACGGATTATGCGGAGCATTAATTTATTTGCTTCACAGGTTGGAATGCGAATTATTGAATGAACTGTCTTACATGACAGCCTTGTCAAGGATGGGAAGAGCCTTGTGTGGTTTTGAGGCTAGACTATTTACGGGAGCTAGTCCGCAATGCCGCGCGCTATCTGTTATCCGTAGCCTTCTCGAGTTAAAGAAATTTAGTTCATATATCAGACAGGAACGTTTGAATATTCCCAAAAAAAATGTTGGAACTTATAAAGAGACATCTTCTTCGTTTCAACGCATACAGTGCGTAAGGTAGGACCCGCAAAGATTAACTCAAAGTAGGTACCTTAGGTTAATATCGACGGACATACTTATGTCTAGGTTTCTAACTCCACTCGGACTTAGGACGACTACCACTCGCCACTCCTTGCGGTCCTGTCTTATTATCTGCTATCCAATGAACCACCCCTACTAATACCCCTCCAAACCCCCGTCGTCTCAATGTTCTGCACAAGAAGATCCTCGTCATTCTTACCACGAAACCCTTCATCATTCTTCCTCCGACCACACTTCACAGCTTCTTTCTCTGTTTTCAGTCCAAGAATGACATCTACACTACCAAAAATACCCCTCTTCGAAGCTATCTCAAGCCACGATCCTAAGTCTACATCGGTGATACATTCATCTTCCGGAAGACGGTTCACATATGGCCAATTACTACACGATGTAGCAGAAAGAAGGGATAAGCTCTCTAAAGAGGCTGGGCAAAGAGGGTTAGAGGGAGAAAGAGTTGCTTTTCTTGTAGAAAATAGCTATGATTACGTGGGTGCGCAACCCCAAAATATCCATATCCATATGCAAATATAAATTAAGATAATTTATAGTAACTTTGCTTTCCATATTTGGCACACACTCTATTGCTGTTCCTCTGTCTCCAGCATTTCCAGCCAATGAATTGCAATATATTTTGGATCAGAGCGAAGCTTCAATACTTTTGTCTTCAACTAAATTTGAGAGCAAAGCTCAAGAGGTGATGAGCACTGGCCTGGAGGCAAAACCTAAGCATGTTAAGCTGGAGAAGAAACTTGAGAACTCGGATTACGGAGAAGTTACATTGGAAGGATCGTTGGAAGGTAAAGGGGGGATGATGTTATACACATCAGGGACAACCAATAGACCAGTAAGTCCTCGTGATTCAGTAGGCAACATGTGCTTATGGCTCTCAGAAAGGTGTTCTACTTCCCCAATCCGTCTTAACAGCACAATCAAAATCCCTGATTGAAGCTTGGGACTACAGTCCTCGAGATCATCTCCTTCACGTCCTCCCACTCCACCATATTCATGGCACTGTGAACGCCATTCTGGCCCCTCTATTCTCTGGCTCCACAATCGAATTCCTCTTCCCCTTCAACGCCACGGCCGTCTGGAAACGCTTTGCCGCCCCTTTCCTGCCAAACCACAAAACCAATGAGCCCATTACATTTTTCACAGTCGTCCCTACCGTCTATAACCGCCTCCTAGCAACCCACAAAGATCTTCCCCCAGATTCCCAATCCGCCGCCAAGGAAGCCATATCACCTCAAAACCTTCGCCTTAACATCTCCGGCAGCGCAGCGCTCCCCACCCCCACCAAGAAAGCCTGGTCCACCCTCTCCTCGAACAACATCCTCCTCGAACGTTACGGCATGACCGAAGTAGGCATGGCCCTTTCCTGTGGTCTCTCCCCCACCGACCGCATAGACGGTAGCGTAGGCTGGCCCCTCCCATCCGTCCAAGTCCGCCTCGTCGACACCGAAACCCACGAAGTGATTCTCCCCGGCTCGGAGCTCGATTCCAATGGCAAAGAGCGCGATGGAGAAATTCAACTCCGCGGTCCCACCATCTTCAAAGAGTACTGGCGCAATCCAGAAGCAACTCTAAAGGAACATGTCGAAGACACCGATGGTGGAGGTCGCTGGTTCAAAACCGGCGATGTAGCCGTTCGTCGCCAAATTGACAGCGCCGGGAAAAGCAACCAGGAATGGGCAAAGGGCCCCATGTATTTCATCCGCGGCCGCAAATCAGCTGATATTATCAAGTCCGGCGGGGAAAAGGTAAGTGCGCTTGAAGTCGAACGAGAAATGTTATCGCTGCCCCAAATCTCAGAATGTGCAGTTTGTGCCGTGCCATCGGGGAAATGGGGTCAAAAAGTTGGAGCGGTGGTGGTACTCGATAACGAGTACCTGGAGGGTAAGAGGTGGGGTCCATTGGATATGAGGAGGGCGCTCAAGGATCGATTGGCGGGATATAAAATCCCGCAGGTCATGAGGGTTGTAGAACACATTCCGAGGAATGCCATGGGGAAGATTAATAAGAAGGAGCTCGTCAAGAGCGTTTTTGTCGAGGATATTAGTGGGGATGAGATGTAAGATGTAAGATTTAAGATGTAAGATCTTAATTTTGTACGATACAGAAGTTGATGGTTGGGTTGCGTAGGTGGGTATGCAGTGCAGGTTTAAGATGTAGATAGATAGATAGATAGATATATATATAACTAGATGGATAGCACAGCTGCCAGGTAAAAGATGGGAAGATGGGAAGAATGGAAGATAGTACCGTCGTGTACATATACATATCCATCCCTTGCACTACTCGATCCTCAAATCCCTCACCACTTCTCCCTTTGCGCAGGCATAGGAAATGCACACACCACACCATCGATCGAGGGAGCGGAACAATCCACGGGGTCATCTTATATATATCCATCCCTAAGGCTATGCAAAAGCGATCCACAACAGCGTATCCACAACAGCGTATCTACAACAGCGTATCTATAATAATGTATCTACAACAGCGTATCTATAATAATGTATCTACAAAAACAAAACTGCCCTAACATGAAGCGAGTTTCAATACTTCAAGTCTCTGCTCACCCCTCCAATAAACTTCAAACGATACTTGAGCGACAGAAATAGATCCGGGCCATTACCCCGATCGCATACAATGAAAATCCACTCAAACACATTGAGAATTCACTCACATACAAGGGGAATTTCATCCTCATCATCTCAATCCATAGATGGCTATGCATATCTTGATTTTTATTTCACCCTTCGCATCTCTATGAACACATCTGATATCTGAGCCTATATTGCTCAGTGTGGAATAACGCCATGCATAAAATAACCACCACCAAAAGCAGTAGTGTAGTAGCAGAGCAATAAAAACAATATGGCATAAATACTCCTCCCCCATAATTTTAAGGGGCCAAGCTTAGGTATTGCTTTCAATAATGCATGCAAAATATTGCCATGGAAACCATGAATCTTTGTTAAACCACCTTCCATTTAGCCCTTGCCTAGTTTCGTGGTATTTTCGTGGTATTTTCGTAAAGGAGAAGACCAAGAGATCGTAACACAGGTTAAGGGAAATCGTGTCTCATCTCGTGTACGTGTCGAAAGCGCCTAAACTGAGTACTTGGCCTTGGCACGAGTGCTTCCACTGTGTGCACTATCGGTATGACCAGAGAATTCGATCGCCTCGGATGCTGGGAGCTTCAAGACTTCCTTGAACTTTTTACCGATGTTCATCAAGACCTCCTTGCCCTTCTCTGTGGATCTTCCCTTGCCTCCTGCGACATCACCATCTCCACCTCCAGGAATACTCTTGCCGATTGTGCGAGTCCAGACACCAACACGGTAGAATCCCTTTCGGACGTTGACCACAACACCCATCACCTCTCCATCATCCTCTTCCTCGAGAGTCTCTCCGATAGCTGCCAACATGACGTGGAGCCAAAGCTCATCAATGGGGACATTGCGCTTCTCCTTGAATTGATATGACCACTTTCCTCCATGTTTGTTTTGTTGATCCTCCCATTCTGGTCGAACACCTTCCTTGAAAAGATGATAATCGGATTTAAGAGCAAGTTCAGAAGTTGGTGCGATGTTATTCTGCCAAAAATTGTCAGCCAACCCCAAGGCAGAGACAATAACCGTCAGAATTATATACTTACATAGACACCCCAGAACTCCTCGACAGAGTTAAATGTGATCACTTCCTTCAAGAGATCATTCCAGTTGTCACCCTACATGAAACTACATCAGTATATGACCTAGCAAACCTCGATATTGGATAAAACTACCTTTCCACTGGGTGGCTTGGTGAACCACAAAGTCCATTTGTGCATCAAAGGATGCTTAACATTGAAGTTGTCCTTGTCATGGAAGACTGTAATCTGTTCGCCATCTGTAGCTGGCTTAGTGTTCTCGTTTGAATTGCTGGCGCCTTCAGGTGAGATTGGGATAGTTGACAAGTCAACTTGTTCTTGTGCTTGTGCTGCAACGGCTGCCATGTTTGCGATATGTTTGATATTGAAGTAAAATCGAGAGGTTGATAAATGGTAGGATGAATAGATAGGAAGAGGTAAGAGGAATCGAGTCAATACTGAGAAAGGTTTGTAGAGTTCCTGTGCTCTTGCAGAATTGAAATGCGAGGCTAGTCGAAATTCTATTTCCGTAGCGGGGTGATGAGTGCCCAGGTGAATAATGGCAAAGACAAAAATAGTCTAGAACGTTTTTGTTTGATCTTCTTTCTTTTGATTCGAACGACTCGTTGCTCCAGGCAAACTGTCAAACTTATGACTGTTGATATATGTTGCTCGTTTGGGTATTTATTGTGTTCTTGATTGTTAAGACTTTCTTCAATTTTTTTTTGAAGATGCGATGCGACTTGCAATTACCCGTCCCGTGTTAGATTTGGTTGTGGTTGGCCCTTGCCATTGTGAAGTGTGAAGGCTCGGCTCAAGCCTTGGGGTTTAGTGGGAAATCAATCACGTGATTTGGTACTTTGGGTATTGATCGATGTTGTGGTTAGGCTATCAGTGGGAATATTATTAGTGGAAATGTGGAAAAGTGGAAAAGTTGAATTGCAGAAACCTATAAGAAAAAAGTAATGAGGAGGGAGAGTTAGGTATTGGATATCTAATATTATTAAAAAAGGTTCTAACCAGCGGATGTACAAAGGCAGTATCTGGATCGAAAAACTACCAAAAATATCCCACTATGAAATAAATACCAGAGGATTACACACGTCACCAATCTATGTCACTCATAATGAACACGTAGAAGAAACCATCTATCCCCTCCCAAATGCATTGCTTGATCTATGATCTAGGTCATCTATATCCCTATTGTAACTGAAGCAAAACCCTAAACGCCTCGCTATGATATGATGCAGAACCTTCAAAAGTCTATAGCGTCGAGATCTGATAAAAATCTACCGTGTCGTTCTTGTCCAAAGGAAACAAACCAACCCATTTATAACCATCTATGCACATTCTTTAAAGCTCCTTGACCTTCTCTATCACCTTGCCAACTGTGATATCAGACTTTCGGCCATTCAAGTAACTGAGATAACAGTTCCAGCCCAAAGATACGATGTTGACAACCAAGACTCTGTGTTCAAGAGGAATGAGTTTGAAGTTGACAGCTTGAACTGCAGGCCAGATCATGTAATTCTTTTGTAGGGCGGTAGAGTAGTTTGCTTCGAGCTTCTTCTTGGGATCGGTTCCCTCGAGGACAGACATAGTGGTAAGGAACAAGCCCAAGTTGAGAGGTGCCACGATACATTGATCGGCTGCGACTCTAGCTGCCATTTCGAGGTTCTTGTTCTTCAAGACGACGTGGTTTTGGAGAAATTTGAACCAGTTGGTGGCAATAGGACCGAAGATAGCTAAAATGATGCCATTAATCTCATATCTCCATGTTATATATAGCTCTCTTGTACATACCACCACCGTACAATGCCATGCGACCTGTTCGAGCAATCTCATGTTCTTTAATGCCCTTCTTTTCAACCAATTGTTGTGCCAATACATCTCCAGTTGCGAAAAGGATGGCAGATGTTACACTTTGAGTAAGGACAGGGCGTGCTGCCAACTTTGCCTGATACCTGTTGTTAACAATGTTAGCTTATTGATCTTGGAACTGAGACAAAAAAGAATTATGATATCAACGGCTGCACAAGAGATAAGAAATGCTCACCAGCCCAACATCTTGTCAATTAATTTTCAAAAATTGATAGACTTGTGAGGTTATATTTATGTTGATTGAACCTTTATATAGGTATCGACGACTAGATGATCAAAAACCTAGTCAAATCGATGTTAAAAGTTATTCAATAAATACTAGGTAGGTAGGATTATTGTTATGTTTTCAAGATCTTTCAGACCGATACCAATAAATAAATTATTATCCTTGGCTGGAAAGATCTCCAACAGGGGTGTCATACGCTAGCAAGGATAATACTTTGTCCTCGTGCCGACTTCGGATTATTGGGGCTGCCCAAATTTACGGAGTAGGTAGGTAGAAGCTTCATGGGTGCGGAGTAGAAAGTCTAATTTAATTAACGTTAAGGGGCTTGATGGACAGTTCGTTAGTGAATCTGAAGATTGCTACTTACTTCCGTATTGCATCTTGGAAGATGAGATGAGAGAATTGTACCATGAAAATAAATGAGGGGAAGTTGAAAGAACGAAGTAGCGAGATACTGTACAAGGTAATGAAAGGAGTACCTTGAGACTGAAGTGACATACCTAGTATCAGACACAACGCGAATGAGATCTTTTTGGATCGGTTTTTTCTCTCAATCTGTCGGGGGGATACTCGAAATTGTTTTTCATAATATATATACAAGTGTTATCTATTATGCCCTTTGGTATTCATATCTCATTATATACGTTTGTTCCATCTCATTATTCATTTCTTCTTTAAGGAATCGAAGTACCGGTACTTCCACTCCCTTCTTTTCAACAACATGTTGCGGACCCTAAATGCCTCAGTATCTGTGGTGCATTTTTACCCTGGGATTTCGTGCCTCTTCCGCTTCAAGATAGGTGTCATAGTCAGACTTACTGAATGGCGATGTCTTTCAGATACGAAGACATCAAGACAAAGTTTTTGAGAAGCCAGTGGTTTCAAAATCCAACAACATTACGTCTCTCATATGAGCAAGATTACATAATCTCGCTTGCAAATTTGCTTCTTAGTCGAATGGTCGGTCCATAAAGAGTCAATACCCATGGCACTATCGTCAACAGCGCTCCAATACCAGCAAGCAATGATGCTGCTCCCTGGAACGTGAGATTGTTGAACATGATGGTTGTAATGAGAGGGAATATCCCACCCATGATGTTACGACAGAAACTTTGAGCTGCAAGCGCTGATGATGCATATCGATGATAAGTGTCTGCGAGGTAGTTGAAAGTCGCAAGGTATATGGAATAAATGCCCATAGTGGCACAAAGGATAGCCAAAGTTGGGACTATGCAAGGAATTGAGGAGAATTGTGTCCACTGAAGCAATGGTTAGCCAAATGCATCTCGGAAGAGTAAATAGAACTTACACCGAACCAAAAAAGGCCTATCGGCAGTAGAGCCGACTCAAAACAAGCAAAGTATAATCTTGCCTCTGGAGACGAGAGATCTATATTCCTTCGAATAATCCCCGGGGTTTGCACGTTCTTGGATGACCAATTGAGATACCTAGCAAGCCATCTATCTTGATAGATAGAGACAAAAGTGGACATCATAGCTCCAATCGACATAGCAGCAAATATTGCACCCGATTGTTGAATATCAAAGCCATGTGAAGTCTCAAAAACCAGAGGAATTGAACCACTAGAAGTGGAAAGTATTAGCATATAAGACAAAGCTCTCCACATGATGGAACAAGAAGTAGCTTACAAGGTTAAATAGAGCACTGCCCAAGCGAAAGCAACCCATAGACTAAAGAAGAATACCACGGGCTCTGTGAACAGAAGATGAAATGGGCGGTACAAGGAGATTTTGACCATTTGTACGAGCGATTCTCTTTCTTCGTCTGACTTAACCTTCCATCTGACTCGCTGAGACTCAAATTTCTCATCTGATGTCGAAGTTGGCATGTCAATACCAAATAGACCTGCATGCTCTCGATCTTCGTACCACTTATTCAAACATTGCGCTCTCTTACTCAATAGTATACTACCTCTCGTCTCCGGGAAGAAAAGTATTATAGCCTAAATGGAATACGCATTAGTTGTTTTCTTCGGTTGAGCTTGCAATTTATGCAAAGTTACTTACAATAAGTAAGAATCCATTGGTGATAACTTGCACCCAGAATACCCATCTCCAGGATGTGTTTTGTGCGATGAAGCCACTCACCAATGGCCCCAAACCAGTCCCAAAAAGTGCAGCGCCAGAGAACAAAGCCTATCGTCATCAGGTTATTAGCTGAAAATGTCTATACAAATCTGTGAGTCGCTAGTTTATTACCATAGGTGTATTCCTCTCCTCCTTGTGGTAAATGTCGCTAATAACCCCACCCACCATTGTAGAAAACACAGAACTTCCACAACCCACGAAGAATCTGGCGACCAGCATGCCGGGATAAGATCGAGTCACAGCACAGCAAATTTGAGTAATAAAGAATAACATTCCAGAAGCTACGAAGATCGGTTTCCGTCCGTTCAACTCGGAAAAGGGAGCCAAAGCCATAGGAGCAATCGCAAAACCGGTGCAGAAAGTCGTTATACCAACCAGAATCGCAACGTCTGAAACGTTCCAAAGTTCCGCCATTTGCTTGACAGCTGGAGAGTATGCGCCTGCCGTGTAGGCTGTGAACATGGTCGCTACGCAAGAAAGGAGTACTGTAAATTGTTTACGGCTTTCTCGCCAGCCGAATGGTGAAGTATACTTCTTCAACTCTGGCTGCTTCGGTGCTGTTTCTGAAGAATCACGGGATGAATTGTTGCCCGTTGGTGAAGGGATCAAGGTTTCGAATGTAAGATAATGATAAATTATTGGACTTGAGGCGTCGACTGCACTCTTTTTTGATGGATCCATGGTGGATTGACCATGAAACTCCAGCCTTTTCTGCCCATCGTCATCGAAGTCCGTGGAGTCATACAACGAGCTTTGCCTAGGGTCACCACGAGAGGGTATATCTGATTCTGCATCATCCATTCTATGTTGCTCAATGATTATAGAGCAAGATTGAATATTCCCAGTGCGATATTGAATTGGGATTCGATGTCATAAGTATTGTACATTAAACAGATAAAAATATGATAGAGAAAAAGAAACAACTCATCCGAAGAAACTAAAACTACCTAGGTAGTAAGATATGAAAGTACTAGGTAATTATTAATACAAAAATTCCTACTTTGAAAGCTTTTCCCGCAGATATCTTCCGACTTAGACCTTGATAAGTTAGTTAACCACCCGTTGGACCCATATGTTCCCTTTAGAATAGAACTTGCGGGTTTTACACAAAGTTTGGAGAGAAAGATTCTTATTCCCGAAAGAAAAAGTTGTCATGGTGGGGTGGGTCACCAAGAAGTGGATTTGAAAAGATATCAGTTACGCTCAGCGCACGTGATGGCGTAACCTTTGCTGAAAAGAAGACGGGCAACCGGCGCCATACTACTTGGGCCCCTTTCTTTTCAATAATAATCCCCAGGCTCGGGTATTCTTTTGAAGTAGATTCTTCGACGCGATTAGCTGGTAGCTGGATGCCAACTTGGCTACCTAATCCAGATCTATCTCACACCAAATGGACTTATGAACTACCTAGTAGATCATAAGTATCATCAACTCCATACCAGTTCAAACAGATATTCCTCGTAATAATCTGGAAAGTAGTTGGAAAGTAGAATAGAGAGATTTGAATGTATATACTAGGTACCTACCCATACTTGTATGATCTAGATGTAAGATAACAATACTCTCGACTAGAAGTTTGAGTTGCAATTGACCACAGCTCTTGGACCAATAATAAGTCACCAATGGAATCATCCAACCATCCGAATCGCAGTGCATGAAGGGGCAATTCAATCTCAGCCTTATAGTAAGTAGCTTTGTTGGTTTACTAAATAATGGTACTATTTCTTTCTTCTCTTTGTTCATCTTATCATTCCTTTTTCATTTCATCCCATCCCATCCCATCCCATCCCATCCCATCCCATCCCTTGATCATTTTTCTCTTTCTGGCGTTGATATTTAGTAACCTATTAGATAATCCGGATATGCCCCTCCCTAAACCATATCCGGTTTAAATAAGCTTCCACAAGTTCGACAAGGCCGATGGCGTGATAGCTACGTGCTCTATACGGAGTACAATTTTCCCCTCCAAGTCTCTCGATGGCGACACTTTGATCAATGATTAAGTAATAATAAGGCATTACTTTATGGAAAGGCTAAGTCAATGTCTTCTTAATAAAGTCATCTAGTTCCTCCCTTCCTCCTTCCTTCCTTCCTTCCTTCCTTTCTTCATTCCCTCTTTCAAATCTTAACCAAATTTTGATTTCCAACTAGTACATCATACAAATTATACCAACAGAACCTACTCAACCCTCATTATTACACATTCAAAATGGCTGAAGAAAGAGCAACCCCGTAAGTCTGCCTTTTGATTACCCCGCAAGCAGAAGCCCTTTTAGTTCGCATTCTATTCATATTGGTGTTTCAATCCTCTTTATTTGGCGGCAAGTCGTCTGCCAAACTCTGGAAGTACTGAATTGCCTTTTCGAATACATTTCTAGCTTTCCTACCTACCTGCATGAGCTCGACTAACAGTGCACAAAGCCTCCGTCTAGGATCCATCGCGCCAAATTTCAAGGCAGAGACCACCACTGGTCCCATTGATTTCCATGAGTTCATCGGTGACAAGTGGGTTGTATTGTTTTCTCACCCAGAGGATTATACCCCAGTTTGCACCACTGAACTCGGTGCATTCGCCAAGCTTGAGCCAGAATTCACCAAGCGTGGCGTAAAGCTCATCGGTCTCTCCGCAAACACAATCGAATCACACGGTGGATGGATCAAGGATATTGATGAGATCTCCGGAAGCAAGCTTACCTTCCCAATTATTGGTGACAAAGAGCGAAAGGTTGCTTATGCATATGACATGTAAGCCATTCGCCATGTCTATTTAACTATAGCTCGTGTGCTAATAAGACAATCAGGCTCGACCACCAAGATACCACAAATGTTGACTCCAAGGGCATTGCGTTCACCATCCGATCTGTCTTCATCATCGACCCAAAGAAGACAATTCGTCTCATCCTTTCTTACCCAGCTTCGACTGGCCGCAACACGGCTGAGGTTCTCCGTGTTGTTGACTCCCTTCAAACTGGTGACAAGCACCGTATCACCACTCCTATCAACTGGATTCCAGGTGATGATGTGATTGTTCACCCCGGTGTCAAGAATGAGGAGGCGAAGACCCTTTTCCCAGACTTCCGCATTGTCAAGCCATATCTTCGATTCACACCTCTGCCAAAGGAGAAGACATCTGCAGCCATTTAAAGTTGATGAGGAGCGAAATCATGAGTGATGAAGGGGCTTTCGGCGGAATGACAGAAATGATAAATCATGATTTAATCAGCAATGAACGGACAAAATCTCCTTTCGACAATTTTGAATAGGGGTACGGAGTACCCAATTAGTTTTAAAAGAATATTAAAAAACAGCATCAAAAGTCCAATTGTTCTCCGAACCTTCTATTGGTTTGTCTACGTGATAATTTGCGGTTAGCTTTCTTTACAAATGAATCTCCGAAATGTTTTCAAATAAAATGTTTTTTAAATTGATATGATTTCATTTCTACTATCCGCACCAACCTGTACTTTTGGTCCGTTCCATGACTTAATTAGACCAAATAGCATGTCAATCGCGTGGCACAAAAGCCCCAATGCTTATTAGATATCTAGGCAGTAATCAATCTGAAGCAAACGGGGTTAACAGTTCACACCCACCCCATATCACCAATAATAATATGAATCCAATATTCTTTCTAGAATCTTTTAGAGGCATCCTATTTGCGATTAATCTGCACTGACCCATTCCATACGCTACAGTACTTCGGTTCCTTAAAAGTAAAAAGAGACGCTCGAACTTCATTCATACCCACGCTCTGTCAGGTCCAAGCAACGAGAAGGCCAATCTGCAGTTTCGGAGGTTATTGGTTTGAATGAACAAAGGAAAAGGCAGACGACGCATATATATATTTACTATCTAAATATCATACAGTATCACAATTCACAGAAGTACAAGAACAAGAGCAAGAACAAGAACAAGAACAGGACAAGGGGAAACGCGACTCGGATTTTATATTATCGAGACTTCGAGATCGGCATGCTAGAGTAAAGAAGTGGGCTGGAACCGCAAAAAGTTACTTTTTGGGCTTCGGTTCGAGAAGTTAAATAAGGCGGAAATTAGGAAATTGGCTTGTAAGTTGGAAGGAACAAGGCGCGTTTGCGTACCGTACTCCGAGTACAGAGTTCTGGTACCGGTGTGAGACTGTGAATTCGGATTGCTATCCGATCTGACAAGATAATACTGAATAATCCGAAGATATCGGCGAAAAATTTGTAACAAGCGTAAAGAAGGCCAATCATTTGACTGCCGTGGCTTTCGACCAGGTCGACGCTGTAAGATATACTTTTATAAAACGTTCTACGGAAGGACGATCGACTTCCCCGTTATTTCTCTTGTGTAATCTGTGCAACGAGTGGATCTCCTGTCTTCTCCATAGAACATACGTACCAAATTAGAACGAGGCCGAGTATTCTTTTCGAGGCCCTTGTTTTTTTGGTACTTCTAAGGTAAGCATTCATATCCACACGCACGTCAAAATGATATCTGTTGGTGATGTCTTTTTATGATTTGTTGATGAATCGCTTTTTGTCTTTCGCAGCATGATTCAACATGTCGGATCCGCTAACTCTTCGGCCGAAAGACTCTACAGAGTCCTTATACATCTCCGAATCTTCGACTGACGACGAGGGCATAGACTTTAGGGCGGAGCCAGAGAAGACCGACGGTGCTTTTTTTACGGGTGTGAGGAAGAGACTTAAGAAGTTAGGGTCTGTTTCTGGTAGTGGTCGCGGTCGGCATTTTAATATTCAAACAAGCAAAAGCTCTACGCCGGACCTCTATTCACGTTCAGCAAGTACCGACCGATTTCTTCTTTCGCAGAATGAAAAGAACTTGAGCGGCGCAAATCTCGAAAAGCCTCTTCCAACTCTGCCAAAGACACCTACATCGCCGATCGTCGAAGACACTGCGGGTGATCCCCCTGATACACCGAAAGCTCTAGAGGCTGTGTCGCGACCTCCTGCGACAGGTAGTCGAACTAGCATATTAGAATCTACGAGTGCTTGCCAAAACCAATCTAGCGGAATCAATTCGGTCTCAAGTAAATACAAGCTGGATATGAGCGATAGCCAGACTAATCTTGCTATGTCTAATAGGCAAGATGGAGGAGACGGGGCCGAAGACAATCGTGAAAATGCTGTGACACCAAAAAGCAATGGACTTCCATCGGCCGCACCATCCCCAGCACAACAGCCTCGTTCTTCGGCAGCTGGCGGACCTGGTCATTCTGGGGCAACACCATCGACACATTTATCAGGTCTCATGTGTAATGTACATCGAACGACTGGAAAAGAACCCCATCCTTTGGTTGGTGCTACGACTACAATACTGGGTGATAAACTTTACGTATTTGGCGGTCGAATTCTATCCCGGACGCGTCCCTCCTTGACAGCTGACTTATACGAACTTGATTTGATAAAGCGGCATTGGACAAAGGTTGAAACTACAGGAGATGTACCACCGCCAAGATACTTTCACAGTGTATGCGCACTCGGCGATACCAAACTGGTGTGCTATGGTGGAATGTCCCCGGCTCCACCACAGAGCCAGGCCCAAATGGCTGTCTCTGCGCAAAGTGGACAAGATGCCCAGCCAGAAGTCGTCGTGATGTCTGACATTTATATATATGATGCACCGTCAAGGACCTGGAGTTTTATACCCACAAATGATACACCACAGGGAAGATATGCTCATTGCGCTACTATCCTTCCTTCATCGGCAGCATTTGCATCCGTCAATGCTCCTTCTTCCGCATTACATCACAATCCTCAAGGGCCAAATCCCAATCAAGGTATCATAGGAGTTAACATAGATGGCACAGGCGGTGCTGAAATGGTTGTTGTGGGCGGTCAAGACAGTGCAAACCACTATATTGAACAGATTAGTGTCTTCAACTTGCGGAGTCTGAAATGGACCAGCACTCAACAGCTTGGAAAGAGCTGTGGAGCATATCGTAGTGTTGTGGCGCCTCTTCCCAGTCATGTCTCTGCAAAGATAGGAAAGTCAACATCTCATAAGCCAGATTATGGCGGCACGAATCAGGATTCACGAGAGCCTGGGTCATCAATGTTGATATATTCTAATTACAACTTTTTAGACGTCAAGCTAGAGTTACAAGTTCGAGCTTCGGATGGCACTCTAGCAGAAAAACCTATGCACGGATCATTTTCTCCTCCTGGTCTTCGGTTCCCAAATGGCGGCGTTATTGATACCAATTTCGTGGTGAGTGGGACGTATCTCACTTCTTCAAAACAGGAGTATGCGTTATGGGCCCTTGATTTGCGAACTCTCACATGGAGTCGCATTGATGCTGGCGGCAGTGTCTTCAGTCAAGGGAGCTGGAATCGCGGGGTTTTGTGGAATCGAAGGAATACATTTGTTATCCTTGGCAATCGAAAGCGCAGCCTTGTCGAAGATTATAATCACAGACGAATAAATTTCACCAATGTTTGCATGGTAGAACTTGAGGCATTTGGTTTGTACGATAACCCTCGAAAGACATCCCCGATGTCAGGTTTCGTCTCGGCTAGTTCGCCTCTTACAGCCCCTTCATTAAATATAAGTAGCAAAGCAGGATGGAATGCAGGTGGACGCACGCTTTCGAAAGCCGCAGAGGAGTTAGGACAAAGTGCGTTAGCTCTCAGAGAGCTGGCCGATATGGATATTCTCTGTGTTGGCGGCGAGCGTATACCAGTGAACTCTCGCATTATTGCAAGAAGATGGGGACCATATTTCGTCCAATTATTACGCGAGGGTACAGCAACGCAGGACGGCAACGACGCCGCTACAGTACGTCCCGAGAATGTCTTTCGACATAATCCAAGCAGGAATAGCAGTGTTACTATTACACCTAGTCTCGATGCACAGTCCACGGGTCTTTCTACATCATCAACATTAACTAGCTCTTTTATATCGGATCCCGCTGCTTTGGCTCTCCCTCCCGACTCAGGTACACTGCCACCTAATTCAAGACCGCGAACGCTTTACCTTCCCCATACACAGCTCACACTTCAAGCTCTACTCCATTTTCTATATACGTCATCTCTTCCTCCAAACAATTCTACACTCTGTACTCCGCAAATACTCTGCAGTCTATTACAATTAGCACGGCCATACAAAATTGATGGCTTACTGGAAGCCGTTGTAGAAAGGCTGCATGGCGTGTTAGACAGTAGGAATGCTGCCGCAGTATTCAATGCTAGCGCCATGGCCGCTGGAGGTGGCCGTTCTACATCAACAGCCTCCGATATCGCAGATCCCTGGAGTCTCAACAGGCTTTCGAATGGAGCCGAGACTCTAATGCAGCTTGGACTTGATAATGAAATAAGCTCTCATGGCCAAAAATCTCTACGAATCAATACCAGTGTGGGAAATCTTGGGACCGGCCAAGGAGGAAGACGACATGACGACGAGGAAACTATGAGTGCAACCAGCAGTACTGCAAGTGATATTAGTGGCAGCGATATGAGTGGTAGCGTTAGCGCTTCGGATTCTGGTAGAGTTCATAGTGTAGGGGAAATCTGGAGAGGCGATATTAGTGCTGTTATTGGACTGCAAAAGAGGGGTCTCCGAGGGCTGATGGAAGGCAGAAGACTGCGGGAAAGAAGTGCGAGCGTGAGCGCAGCACCGTCTCAAAGAGTAGGACTGGGGATTGCAAACAATTAATATGCAAATAGCTAGTACGCTTTACGAAGATTTATGACCACATGTAATGTTTGCTACAATTTTTGGCGTTATATTATATATCGACAATTCTATAGATCGTTCGCCATATCAAGTATATTGATTGGGTCTATCATGACCAAGGATTCTGCTTAGAATGGATACTTCTCTCAATATCTTGCCTTAATGTTTTAGATGCTTTCTTGAAGAACAAAATAATTCACATGTTATATGCATTGTGATGCAGGTGGAAAATCCCCCACTACGTACGTCACCGCTTTCAACGCCCACCAAGCCAACCGGCAAAATATTTTGCTTTGCCCTCAACGATGTTTGCGACCTAATACAAAGCAAGATTCTATTTAAATACCTATTCAGACAATAGTCCCACATTGGCATGATCCTATTTGAAGATTGATTTCGATCAAAAGTTTTCCTTCATTTCCCTTCCCACCTTACACCATACGATAGCATCTAACGCGCGAAACTTGCACAAAGAACCCCGAGGAAACATGGCAGAAAATTACATTCTGCAGGTTACGGCCGGCTCAGAATATGATGTTAGTAAACATCAAATTGTACCGGTCAATCAGGCAAAATGTGTTAGGATTGAGAATGAGCTTTGTGAGGTGGATTTGAATGTTAGGATTCAAGTATGTGATCTCCAATTGCTCTGATTTGAGCTTTCCAAAATATCCCTTGGAGTATCTCTAGAACTAAACATTTCTCCCCCTCTTATAGGATTATCGCGGACTCCCCAAATCTTCTCCCACGACCTCTCCATACTTCGATCTGCCACCGCATGATAAGAATAAAGATCAATATAGTATTGGATTCCGGTTCAAACCGAAAAAGGATATCAATGCGGACGATTTAGTCTTTGGAAATGATTTCGATCATCCTATTAGGGATCGTCTGCCGCCGGGGTTTAACACGGCATTTAGGATTGTGAAGTGGATGGTGGACCCGGGTTTGGATGGGGATGTTTATGCGGATGAACCGTATCTGTATGGGCCGGCGGCGAGCTCGTTCAATGTACTACATGTTGGAGAGGGGATAGAGGGGGATGAGGATGCGGGGTTGGTATTTGAGGAGGGAGGGGGTGAAGAGGGTGAGGTTCATAGGAGGGAATACGGGATACCTGAAGGAGAGGCTGCGAGGAAGAAATATTTCTTGACCGAGGCCAACCGGTTGGAGTGGGATTGGGAAGGGGGCAGAACTTATGGATGTGATTTTTTTAATGCTTATTTGGATTTTAATAGTAAGTTGGGGGTTGATCTTTCCATCTTTTCGCATGTAGCGAGTTTTGACACTGACTTTTTTATGTCCTCATCAATAGATTTCTCTCTCAAATTACCCGGCTTTGCAATGCCGATAATGAAGTATTGGGATGGGCAAGGTCTCCGGTTAGTTTACTTATTCCTTCTCACTTTTTATTAAGCATTTTTCTTTGGTTATATTTCCCGCAGAGTTTGATTCTTCATGCCAACCTTGTTTTGTTTCAATATTAGGAAAGAGCTAAAGCGCTCACATACGCTCAGATATGTACTGAAAAACCGAAAGACGGGAGAAGTCTTATTCGTGGTTCTCTTTACGCTATACCTTAAAGAGGACGTGGATGAAAATGGGCAATTGAAGGAGGGTGTTCAAGGGGGTAAACCTTTTGATCAGCTACCCCCAGACGTCGCCGAGAAACATCTGAGGGAGAAGAATGGGGGACGAGAGGGGAATGATGAGAAGAAGGAGGAGGAGAAGATAGAGAAAAGTACCAATGATGACGAGGATGTTGATTGAGGAAATGATTGTAGGTGTGGTGGGTGTTCTTGCATAGGTAGGTACAAAAGAAAGAAAGAAAGATGCAAGATAAGATATGATACTTTGCGAGTCATACCACCACAGTGTTAGGTAGAACACTTAAGAAATGATATATCAAATAATCCAAACTATCTTCTAGTAGGTAGTACCGGTAACAGAGAAGAAAGGTTAAAATAATGAATTCTTGGGAGAAGAACAATATATACATACAGTAGTAGTACCGGTATATGGCTTGATGTAAAATTACCTACGGGCTAGGACTCTGAGCGCCTATATTAATTTAATCTAAGGATGAAGCAAGTATAAAAGAAGGGGGCCTAAACAGAAAAAAAGATATAATAATAATAAATAGATTTATTAAAATTATCTTAGATTAGGTATAATAAGTTTTTATTTGAACCTTATCCTAATGGGTTTAATTGTAAAGCTATTTACCTACCTAGGTATTATTTAAAGATTTTTTATATATATATATATATATATATAAATAAAAGTGATTGTTTTAAATAGATTATACCCAGGCAGGAGATCATAATAATACCTATCTAATGTTCGGTTGCTTGTTATTTACTTACCTGCCTACCTATCTACTTATTACTATCATCCTTTTCTTAATCTTTTCAACAATCCTCCAATAACAATAAATTCCAATTTGAATATCGATCTACCTTTCAATCTACATCCCCCTCATCCCCCCCTTTTTTTATCTTCATTTTCTTCCTCTCTCTCTCCGTTGCCAGTTCCCAAACATACACGAATTTCTGAGGTAACCTCAGAAACACCACGAAGGATCCATCGTACGCAGCCAGCGCAAAACCTCCAACAACGAGTACAAGAAACAATAACTGCCCACCCATACAGCTGCAGTTCCAATCATCATATAAGATACCGTATCACCGAATACTAAAGCATCCCCAAGACTTCTGCAACTATTTCAATCCTCCTACTATATTAATTCCTCTGGTCTTGGTTATATTTGAACATCTATATTGTTATTAGTTACGGATCGATAACGTCACCATTTTGACTTCACCTTTACTTCATTCATGATTGATCACCAAGGTCGCATGTAGAATAGCAGAAGCAACAGCAGAAGCAAGAAATATTCCAATAATGTATTCGATTCATCCACCGCGAGAGGATCAGCCCACCTGGAGCCAGCATTTATTCCCCATCAAGACAACTGCTTCGACCCCAGCTACTCCTGATCCATCAACACCAACAGTCACGCGAGCACTCCCTATAGACCATACCAAAGTCGATGATATTCTGAATATCGAAAGGCCCGCATCGACACCATTCCCGCGACAAGAATCACTAGATGGAGAGATTGTAGAGCGACAGGTCGAGCTGGATACTCTTGAGTGGGCAGAGCCTTCGCCAATCCAACAACAAGCCCCAGATTCAGGTTCACCATTGTGCGACCTTCCCGTCGAAATTCACGAATCCATTCTCGATCACTTGTTCGGTTTCAGGGCTGCGGCTTCTGCGAGAGTTATACCTGGGAGATCTAAAGTGCTTCGAAATTGGGGTACTGCGTTAAGACATTCAAGGCGTCGCGAAGTCTCGGATTTGGCTCTCGTGTCTCGACAATGGAGAAATCTTATTCAAGAACGATTATATAGACATCTCAAGATCAGGGGAACTACGGATTCCATTCAGCAGTCATTGGTGTGGTTTTATGCTCATTCACATTTGTGTGCTTACGTGAAGCATATCGAAATATGGTTCCCAGTATTTCAACAGAAGAAGATGCCTTTCGATCGAACTTTACGGATAACACCGACCCATCCAGACCGATCTACCCTAATTCGCACCCTTGCACATCACGGCACAGAGGCTACGAGTAGTGTCACATATCAAACTCCAGATAACAATTGCACTCTATCAGAAATCTTTCAATTCGTTCGAAATATCTTCCCGGAAGCCTGCGTCTTGACTTTAGAAGGCGGAGAAAGAAAGAAGCCCCCTCAAGTTCAAAAATTCGGTCCGGGTGAAACAACATCAAAACTCCCCACGATCGATACCATCAGAACTCTTGTCTGCAAGGGACAGTGGAACATTCTACGTACGAATGAAGATTTTCAGACTATTGCGGCAGCATTACCAAATCTCAGTGAATGGCATGGATCTTATGCCAAGCCGAAGTCGAAGGCATATCTTTGCATTGGGCAGATCGCCCCTCTTATACCACAGAATATCACACACCTGAACCTCTGTCTTGAAAATGACTATCGGAGAGAAGCCGTATCACCTGCTTTCTTCAGAAAGGTTACCCAGCAAACCCACTTCTGTGATGAATTGGCCAAATCGATCCCAACTCTCGAGCACTTGGCATACACCGGGAGAGTTTGTCGTGGATTTTTTGACACGGCGGCCAAACTCTCGAATCAACGTTCCTCAAGATTGAAGAGTATAGAGCTTATTGTCAAGAATTGTTGTCGCCCCAATCAGCAATGGAATGATGGATCTGGTATCAGTGATATGTCATTCATATCGGCATTCGAAGCATTGGTCTTGTCGAGTGTACGATCGTTGAACAAGCTGGCGGCACTTGAGTATCTGAGGATCAGATTTATAGATCTTGGTAAGTTTGAGCGACTTGTTGTTTGATGAATATTAACAGTGTCATAGAATCTCAAGTCCCGCCGCTCAATCCATACTTCGAACTGAAGAATAATCGATGCACAGGAATCTGGAGCCCCATAATCGTCGATGCATTGGCGGAAAGTAGACCAAGTGCATCATTCGTAGAGAAAGCAGAGACTTTGGGCGAATTGGAAATTAACAAGGATGGACAATTCATCACGCCTGCTACATTCTCAAAGTTTCGACCGTTATCTATAAAAGTTTCAAACTACCTTGCACTTTCAGGTGGTATTACAATTACATGAATGATAGATATTACATCTTGTCATAAACTCGTATTGCACATATGGGGCGCTTTGCCTAACGGGGGATTTCGTCTCGCTAATAACATGATTTTCGTTGGAGTATAAGGGATGGGTGTTGTAAAATAGTGAATGGATGGATTGGTCATTAAACAGAACATTTGATTGAGGATTTGGCTTGGCTTGGCATGGACTGGGAATTGGAACTGGAGCTAGAAACTTTTCATCTAGCATTTAGCAGGCGTTCTCTATTCTAGTTCCGAAATCAAAGGAGGTGGTGTTTCTTGCGCAATCGTCGATGGCTTTATGCAAGGTTTGCAAATTATAGGAATCACAGAGGGGAAGATATTGTAGGTAAATTCTTAGAGAATTTCAAATGGATCGTATATAAATAGATGAGCCTAGTTGCTTTGAGTTTGTTTGTAGAGGTGTGAAAATATACATTGTCGTGTGCATGTGAAGATGTGCCTATTAAGCTACTCTACTCGATGGTGACCTCATACCATACTTCACTATCTACAACAGAGATTGACATATGCTCCTCTCATCTAATACATTTCACGTAAATCCTCATCTCCATCTTAGACTCGAGGTCCCTCCCCCATCCCACAAAACTCAAGTAATCTTTTTCACCGAAGAAAAAGCAACCCCCCGTCCAACATCCCTAACAATCACGCCCAAAATCCAAACATTCGTGGCAAAAAACAATAAACTCGCCACGAACAACCCAGGCACAAATGTACTCTGGCCCAAAAACTCCAGCGCAAAGGCTTGATGCAACCACAGTGCTTGCGTTGCGATCCAGAGGAAGGCGGCGAGCATGCCCACGCGAGGAGAGCTCATGAGGGTGCAGCAGGGCCGGGAGAGGTACAGCGGGAGCAGGCACGTGTACCAGAGGAAGTATTGCGAGGTGACTACTTTATTGAAGGTGACGAAGGTGAGGGTTTGAGTCAGCATGGTCGTGGCGAGATCGTGTTTGCTGAGGGGGAGGGGGAGAAGGATGAGGGTGAGTAGGAGTTGTGGGAGGAAGGCGAGGGATTCGAGGGCGGGGAGGTGCATGGAGGATGCGGGGGTGGGGATGGCGGAGCGGAGGTAGAGGAGGGTGTTGTAGGGGGAGAAGTTGTGTCGGTGGTCGATGCGGGTTAGGTGGTGGAGGTAGGTGTGCTGGATGAAGGGGGGGCCGTAGCTGGGTTTGCTTTGTTAGATTTGATTTTGGATTTTGGATTTGGATTTTGGGGAGGGAAGCGAGAAGGGGTATGGAAGGAAGAAAAAAAGAGGGGATCTTACATGTAATACATTAGAGCATTAAGTCCCATAAATGTCACCAAACTAGTCCCAACCAATACGATCCTCTCCCAATTCATGAATCCCGTGACTAACTCCCAAAAATCATCATTTCCCTCCCCGTTCTCACTCCCTCGCTTTGCTATCTTCTTTTCTTTCCCACCAGATTTCTTGCCCTTAAGGTCCCCATAACATTCCCGATCCAAAAACCACAAAATACTAACCCCATACATCACCGGATAGATCTTCAAATGCACCCCCAACCCCAAAAGCATCCCAGCCAACGCAACCCGTCCCCTCAACACCGCCCACAACAATCCCAACACCAGCGCCCCCAAGATCCCCTCGCTACTCCCCCTCGTACTAATAATCGCCACCATGGGATTCCACAACCAAATCGCCGCATACTTCGCCGCTCTCCCCGCATCCATCCCCCGTCCCCGCAATATCACCAGCAGGAAATATCCCGCCCAGATGTCGCATGCTGCGAATACGATCTTGCCAAAGTGGAACCAGAGAAAGGAGGGGGAAAAGGTGGTGGGAAGTAGGAGCCACGCGAGAAGCGGCGTGTAGCGGTAGGTTTCTCGCGCGTACGGCGATTGCGATTGTGAGGTGTAGTGGGAGGCTGAGGTGAAGACGAGGTAGTCTATGTCGGTGTATTTTAGGGGCGAGTGGGCGTCTTGGTAGAGGCCGTAGAAGAAGAGGGTTAGGCGGAGGAGGATGGCGAGGGTGAAGAGGAGGGGGGTGGAGAGGGCCATGGTTTGGTGGGTGGGGCTTGACCCGTGGTGTTTTGGCTTGGTGCAAGTTAGGGTATATGCAGATTTTAGCGGTTCATGGAAACATTGAAATCATGGTAATTGTCAAATTGCTTCGATTTTCGTCACCTTCACTTCACCGATATAAAATTGTCGAACCCCTTTTTGATATTGAATCCGCACGTGTTTGTGCGATAACCCCACACCGTCTTCCCAACTAAATCCACACTCTCACCCCAAAAATACCCCTGCTGCTTACCTCAACACCACAATCACTCCACGCCTCACAAATCTGCAAGGCCTCTCTTCTCACCATGCAAGAATCACGCCCAGCTCAAAGCACCTCAGACATGCCAGGAATTAAACGTCAACACGATGGGACTTCGAGGGAGAAGTCTGAGAGGAAGTTTGAGGGCAAGTCTGAAGAGAAGGCTACGGCCTCGACAAGTCCTTTTATGCCTATGTTTGAGGGGTTCAGAGCGGAGTTGGATGAACATCATGATCGGAGAGAGAGGATTATTAAGGCCGGGAGAGATATTACGGCGGGGAGTAAGAAGATGTAGGGGTGATTTTTATTTTTGGTGGTTGAGGATTGGGCTAATTGATTTGTAGAATTTTTGCGTTGCAGAGGTATGGGTTTGTTTGAGATTGTTCTTATTTCTCTAGAGCGCATTCCCATCTTAAGGATCATTTTCAATATCCTTTAAATGGTGGTTTTAAATTGTCAAACCATAGCATAGATGATATCAAGAATTTTCCATCAGGTCTCTTCTAAAAGGCCATTGGAATGATGAAGGGGATATTGAACGGCCAAACTAACATATCTATCTATTCAGGGTACAAAAACTCCATCAACCTCTTCCTCAAAAAATAGCCAAAGAAACTTCAGAAAAGCTCACTACGATCAATGATCTCTTCGCCAGTATATCACCTGATCTCACGGGTATAAATTCCTGGCGCTATCAAAGACAAATCTCAGGAGGTATCCAAGAATACATGGAAGCGGTGTCCTTTTCCCACTATCTGACTGAGGAATCCTTAATCCCTCTTTCTACTGCTCAATTTTCTTTGCCCGAGGGTGTGAACCTTACAGGTGATGACTACGTTCTCGGAATTTTCGATCTAGTAGGCGAGATGATGAGATTCGCTATTACGCGAATGGCGACAGATGGAGAATTGCCTGGTAAGGAGGAGAGAACAATCCTAGCGGACTTGAGGGATATTCGAATGAGGTTTGAAGAGCTGGATACGACGAAGTGTGGAAATTCGGGATTGGGAAGGGATGTGGAGAAGAAGATGGAGGTAATGAGGACGTGTGTGGAGAAGGTTGAAACGGCGGTTTATGGCATGATTGTTAGGGGAAGGGAAAGACCTAAGGGATGGGTCATGGATATGCCGGATGAGGGAAAGGGGGCTGTGGAGAGTTATTAACGGTATTTGGAATTTGAAAAGTGGTGGCTACGATGTGGGAGAATTGTGAGTCGAAGAACTCATTTGCTAAAAGTGCACTGTAAAGGTACCGGGTTTGAAGCATCTTGCAATTTGCAAATCTTGAAAGCTTTTAGTATCCGAAAACATCCTAATGCAGGAGATTATCTGCAAGCTATCTGAGATTCTGAATCGCCCGTCAGCTTGAAAAGATGTTTCCCTGGACACCCCCTTCGTTCCAACCTCAATTTCAAACCCTCGCCAACCCACAGTCTTGCGCCCTCGCATTGAAGTTCGCCATTTCATCGCCACGAAAAAAGGGAGGTAAACATCGCTATTACATGGGCAACGCATATGAGCCTTGTTAACCCGGAAGTCCGGTAGAGAGCGAAGCCAATGTGAATGTACTGTGTATGACAAGTGTCTGTAGCTCTTTCCTCCTCTTTAGCTTTCAACAAATGTGGCTACCGTGGGACCAACTCACATTCAAGATGTTGTTGGTTGCGTAGAGTAGAGTAGCATATCCTTATATCGAGAGGCTTTTTACCGGGCATTTTTTTAAAGGAGAGAGACCTTGTTGATAGCTTATTTTCCAACGAGAGTTTGATGTATTGCTTTTTGTTATGAATACATCCTGATAACAGTGCTGCAACTGAAAGAGTTGGAAAGTTATATGATATTGAAATCTTTTGTGTTTGGGCATAAGTATAGTAGCCTGATTGGCCACTACTCCCCTTAATATCTCGTTTGTACTTATTTATATGGCAGGGTTTAGGCAACATATGGGCAACAAGGGGCGAAGAAAAAAGTGCTTTTTAGTTTAGGCTACCAATACCGTCAAAACTCACCTATGTGGCATCACACTAAACCCAATTAGTTAGTGCTGGGTTAGGTGAGTTGATATGAACAAGTGTTCCGATTGAAAGAATGATCAAATTCTATCCACTTTTCCCTCGGTTCCAGGAAACTTTAAAACAAAAAGAAGTTTAGTTTGATGCCACGTAGGTGAGTTTTGACGGTACGCGTCTAAGCAAACAGCCTACTGCAACAATCGAAAGTAAAATCTCGCTTTCCTGCAAATCATTGATAAGGCTGATTATCCTCTCTGGAAAGCGCCAATAGCAAAACCGATCATCATATGTTCACGATCAGGGGACCTCTGCTGCGAAAATGCACAACATCTCGCATATCCTTAACGAGGGAACTCAGATTTTCTATGCGATAGGGAACTCGTTTGCTGTCAACTTCCTCGAATATCATACTCCCAGAACGGATAAAGGAACAACAGATGTTCTCCTCCTTGCTTGCGGAGATCCTAGAAGTATTTTATATTCCCTATGGTGTGAAGGGAAGCCCGGTAAGTTACGAACATCCAGGTCCCGCTACGTTTCAGTACTCGAAGGCATTCTAATCGATTGACATCAAATCGTGAAGGGAAAGAAAAGTTCAACTTCACGTGCTGCGACTTTGAACCTGCAATATTAGGTCAGTTTTGAAGTTCAAACCTCGAGTTGGGTCTTAAAATCACTGCTCCCGCCCAGGCTTCACTGCTCTTGGCTTGCACTAACTTTCTTCAAGCGCGCAACATCCTTTTGTTCTCTTTGATAATTGACAATCCTACATCGTATGACTCTCAATCTCCAGAAGACAAGGCAACAATTGGAAAAATATGGAACATATTCTACCACATATTCATTCCAAAAGAGGATGCCAACCTCTTACAAGACCAATCTGCAAAGCTTCTATCGTTCTCTGAAACACCCGAGAAGTGGGCCGAATCTCCGTATTCGAGTGTAAAATTTGTGAGCTTGCAAACTTTCGAAGAAGTCCGGAAAATATGGGAGCAATACAGCATCAAGCGAGGTACACAAGAACAACAAAGTTACGAGGCTCCAAGGCGAGCAGATATTTCGGGAATATTCGAGCGCTATATCAAAACTCGCTTGTCATGGTCATCATATACCGCAGGTGTGCATATGGTTGAAGGAGTGAGACAAGCTTGCGATGCAGCCTACAATTATTGGACGACCGGTGTTGTCGCGGGGAATAAGGCCGATATTAAGGCACTCGGCGCTGGTGGCAAGGGAGTCTTGAATCCTACTCTCGCTGTTTCTAGGGTCTCTGAGAGATTCGTCCTAAGCCCTTCCAGCAACCCTTTATCTGCATATCACGTTCCACACCTGTTCGACAGCCCTGTAGATAAACTACAGATGTTGGAAGACTCAGCAGCATCTGCGAAGAAAGACTTCTCAAACTGGTGCAAGGCTTTTGCGGACTATGTAAGAGCAGAATCTGTTGTTGTGAAGGTCTATTGGGGCGATGCAGTCACCTTTGCGCACGAACTAGCGTGCCGAAGCCAGTCAAGCACTACATCTGTCTTGACTCGTCTTTATGCATCTCAGTGGTCTGGCAAGCCATTGTCATTATATGATCCTATCGCAAAATCTTTGCCCAATTCTTACGAGGTTATTGACACCTCCAACATTGTTGACCATTATAGCCATCTCAGCATTCTAGCTGCGGTCATACCTCTCTTATCTAAGACACCCAGTTCAGTCCTATACACTGAAAGCTTGAAAACTCATACGCAAAAGCCAAAAGACAATCTAGCGTCTGTGCTTGCAATGGATGTCGACGTGGCTGCTCTTTTATTTGGGCTTGCGCCATTTGGCAATGTAATCGGTTATACTACAAACAGCAGTTATACACAGGATTTTTTCGAGGCGGCCTCACCTAACAATCGATACCATTCAAGAATACCATGGCGATCACCATCGCTTGGAGATCATCATACCCGTTCTTCATTAAATCAGAATGTCAACATCAAAATTAAAATCGACTCTGATGAGCTATCCAAGCTGCTCTTCGATGTCTACCTAAAGATGTTCTCCGTAGAACATGTCTTTGCAGAGCAACGCTTTCATCAAACACGAGGTCACTCACGGTTGAACTTTGTTAATATCTTGCAGCTTACCAAAGCGAATATCACGACCGACTGGACAAAATTTTGCATAAGCCTACATGAAAAGATCACGCATGAAAAGGTGTCTATATTCGGGCCCAGTGCCATCACGGAAACCATTATGCACTTAGATATCTCCAATTTTGTCCCCACAGCTTTGGCTGCAGCATATGGTGATGTATCTTATTCATTTGTCACATTGGTAGTCCCTCGAAAAAGCCTCGATATTTTTTTCCGGCCTGACTCTGGGCCTAACCCGGCGATCCACTTGTCCATCTTCAGGTCTAAAGACCCCTGCGATCATCATGTCTTTTCTTCAATAGATTGTTTCTTTGGGACACTTGGGCCACAGACGGATCCAGAATTATGCGGAGAACTCATCGAGGACCCACGAGGTTGGAATGGAAATTCCGATATGATAGTTACATGTCCGCTTCCGTCTCGTCTTCTGAAAGGAAAGAAATGGCGCATCGGAATAGGTGTTACTTGCGATACCCTCGGTGTAGCTTATATGCCTGAATTGGGAAATGAAGCATCAATGGCGGTTTACTCGGTTCCAGCAAAGAGCAACCGAGTCACTATTTCCAAAGTGCCGCCGGGTATACCCAAAGATCGCTTGCAACAAAGGCCACTAGACCTTTCTACCCAAGACCTCCAGATCAATGACGACGCGATCAGTATTTCTGCTACTAATATCAATGAGTCCGTGGTGCTTCGGGCAACATATAGCTTATCAGAGGGAACGGCGGAAACCAAGGCTTTGCAGAATGCTGCTCTCGTTACACTTTCAGATATAACCCCATGCTCCATACTCCTAAATATTGGAGAATTCAGTCATAGGCTCATCTTTCCTTTCCCAATAAATGGGGCCAAGGCAACGACCAAAATCGCACGAAAAAGCCTTTGGATTCAAGTCAATGTCCCTGTCGCACCAGCTCTGAGGCCCGGTGGCTATGATCTGAATCCTTTTCCAGTAATCACATCTCCAGTCCACCAACCAGCTGTCTGGGCCCTTCCCCGCATTAACCTCTCGGTACTACCTAGAGTCACCGGCAACCTGAATTGGCTCAACTCCATTAATAATCAAATCTTGAGCGCTAGAGAACAACGCGCACTCCGCACGAAATCTACCGCGACCAAAGACTTTCTCGGCATTCTTCTCGAGATGAAATGCTCGCTCACCTACATGATGAAAGCCTTTTCAAACAAGAAAAAGAATTGTATCCTCGGCGTCATTGGCGGGAATCCTGGTGAAGATATTGACGGTCCTCATATATCTAAAGGAACTGTGAGCGTTCCTTATATATTTTCGAACGGACTGCGTCATAGCCGGGAGACTAATTCTATTGTTTTCGATGGATGGGTCGTACCTAAAAGCCCCGGACGCCTAGACAAACTATTCGAGGCACCAGGGTTTTGGGAGTTCCCCTTATATTCCATTACCCCTGAAGAGCATATATTATGGAAGAAGATCATGCCAGCAGCGGTGGAATCGTGTCGGCGAGATTGGGAACACAATGATTCGTGTGAATATCTACAAACCCCACCACCACTATCGACAGAACCTTGGGAATCGCCCATTTGCAGATGCGGTGCGGGAAAGGATGTCGCGGACTTTCCGGTAGATTCTCCTTGGAGGGAGTGGGCTACTAGGATCGCTGTGCCGCTGTTGTCGGCAGCTTCGTATGTGGAAGCTATGGATCCGCCTGTGATTGACGTGAAGTGAAACTATGGTATAAGAGTGGCAAAATGGGACAATTTGGCTTTGATATCGCCGGGGTGGTTTTTGGTTACTCGAAAGGGCATTTACTTTTGTAACGTTGGAGTGTAACTTCTTTTGGCTATCTTTCTTGTTGGGTGTTAATGGATATGAAGAGGATTGATTCAATTGAGGGTATTTGGGGCTGTTCCTCATAGAAATATTGGTATGAAGAGTATGGTTTTATGACCAAAATGGAGTTAAGTATATGGTACCCAACAATAGTACTCCTATTCTTGAATGACAGGTCTTGGATGGTTTTTAAGCCAAGAGCTTCCACACGATAGTCTCAAACATGGCTATTGGGAGCGTGCTAAGTAACATCGTCGTCGATTGTGCGATATTTTCGAAGAAAAAATACTGCAGAGAGGATGTATACTTAATAATCTCGTCAGGGAGTAATTAGAGCTGACTCTGGTTGCCTGAATTGTGCGTCGGTACCCCTGAAGTCTACATCCGAGTAGTCGAGGGCGCAGCCAACGTCGGCGAACATAAAAGTCACAATCTAAGTAATTGGCCGTTTCTCCAGCCGTTCGTCCCGTTGTCCCTGTCCGTCTATACGCCTTTTCCCGAAATCCCGTGTCAGCGTCGATAGCATCATCCAATGAAAAGCTTCGAACCGTTCAAACATTGTTTACTTGAAACGTCTGGTTTTTGATATGTGTGGAAGTCTACGATGCAGTCTGCGTGAGTCGTGATATTTTATCGAGCAGGTGAAAGCCCAGATCGCTCCAGTCTCAATATAAAATACCACCTACACACAATGTGTTTCCGCTTAGCAGTAATTTTTCTTCGGCTTCATTTTCAGTGCAAAATATATGATACAGACCAACAATACCCGATCGGAACAAACGGAATTTAAATGCAGTGAGAATTATCAATCTTTCGTGTCATCTTTTCACACGTGCATTGGATCAGATATGAAAGGGCTGAATTTAACATTGCTCTGCTGGTGGAAGCTGACACGTTTCGTAAGGCGGTGTCGGCACGTTAACACGCTCAACGGACATCCGGACGCGGGATGAAAGATATTTACGAAAATCATGGATGCAGAATACCAGGTAGGTAATGTGAAAACATTCATGAAATTTTAGGGAAGTTATTGGAGAAGATGGTTCTGCGGCGTTTTTTGAGCCGATGATTGATACCCAGATTCTACTTTTTCCGGCTTTTGCACATCTAGATACCCGATGAAACATAATTGGGCGGGAAAACATTTCCCTTTGAATCAACGTTGTACAGATGGCGGAAATATCATAATTAGCCGGACCGATGTATGCATTGAGAGGCTTCACATACTCGATGCTATACGATAGTCTCATGATGTAAAACAAGCTTCGCCTGGTCGTAGTTATCTATCTACGGACGTTTGTTGGTTTGCTGGTGCGGGATAGTCGATCCTTGCCTGCCTGCTTGGCTTCTGCATATTTGGACGTCAAATTGGATATATGTAAAGATGAGATCGCCGCATGGTTCAAGCTGTTTCCTGAAGCTCAAGGTACATGAACGATCCGGGATTCTTACCAGTGGATGTTTAGGTGTAGTATGATTGCTCAGCATTGATGCAGGTATAAGTTCTAGGCTGACTCTACTCGGATGTGATCGAATCGGAGATAAGGGAAACATTGAGCTGAATCAAAGAAACATAATAAGTTGAAGGTCAAGATGCCTTTTCAACTCCCACCGCGTTCTCTCCTCGAGTCCAAGAGACCTTTTCACATCACCAGAAGCAGGATGCCGATAACTTCGACCTTTTATATTTCGGACGAGTCCCTAGCGCTGGGAAATGAAACCGACGATACGGTCGATCGAGGAGAAAAGAGGGAAGACGACGAACCTGCGGTCCCTCCAGAATGGTCATTCACTAGACTAGCCAACCGAAGACGATTTCCGGGGAGTACCATTAGATCGTCCGCTAGAAGCCGGAATCGCCAGTCTGATGAAGAATCTCTGACGGAAACTAATCGAAGTCAATATCGGAGTATCATCAAATACCCACTGCCGGGTCCATTGTCGCCACATCTTGCTGAGGATAGGAAATTATGGATCAAAATGTTCGTGGTATTTTGCGTGTTGTTGGTTACCACGATCATGGGGACAATGTCGATATATTGGGGCGGTGATCATTCATTACAATATAATATACCTGTATTAACCATTGCGGTAATTGATTTCGATCATTCGGAAGTGGGAGAATATCTCCAGGAGATGGCGACGGCGGCACGAGCCAAAGATTACGGGCATTCGCTTGGGTTTGTGAATCAAGATGGAGATGCCATGTATGGGAACTTGGAAAATGTTCACGCGGCGTTACATGACCAGAAATTCTGGGTCGGGATTGTCGTGATGGAGAATGCGACGAAAGTCATGGATCATGCTTATGAAGTGGGAGATGAAGCGTATGATCCACAGAGCGCGGTTCAAGTTCTCTACGAGGAAGCCAGGAATGCGCTGGTTATTGGGGAAGTGGTGTATCCGAAGCTACTTGAATTTTTGGACGAGTTTGTCCTTGCATTCACGAAACGGAAACAGAAGGGTTTACTGCAGGGGATCAATGGATCGGATGTGATGGCTTTGCAGAGACAGCTTCAGAGTCCAGTGGCGGTAGGGTTCACGGTATTCAATATGGCGCCTGCCACCCCAACCGTGAGTTTTTCGGCTCGAGAAAGAGACGTCTGCGCAATGAAGTGGAGCTAACATAAGTGTAGACAGCCGAAGCGGCTACTGAAATTGGGACGATTTGTACGTATTTACTACAGCTTCCCCAAGTTCCAACCCCAACGGAAAGAAATGTTTGACTAACCCAGAATTTTAGATCTTATCATCGTCTCTTTTCTCTCCGTTCTCATGTTCGACAAACTCAGCGATACAATCATGGGAACCATACCCACCAGCACCTACTACATCTACCGTCTCAGCGTCCTCCCCCTAGTTTACTTCTTCCTGTCCCTCTTCTACCTCACCCTCTCCTGCATGTGGCACATACCCTTCTCCCTGCACTTCGGACCCGCCGGCTACCCCCTCTACTGGATGCTCTCCTGGATCTCCATGATGGCCTTCGGGCTCACCATCGAAAACATCAACAACATCCTCGGCATGCCCTTCACGCCCGTCTTCTTCGTCTTCTGGGTCATCTCCAACGTCACCACCGGCTTCTACCCCACAGAGATGCTCAGCAATTTTTACAAGTGGGGCATCGTGTGGCCCTTGCGTCACGATATGATGGGGGCGCGTGCAATCATTTACGGGACGAAGAATACGCTGAGGCAGAATTTTGGCGTCTTGATTGCCTGGGTGGTGATTAGTTTGTTGTTGATGCCGGCGACGGTGTGGGTGCAGATGAGGAAGAAGAAGGCAATGGTGGAGGAGAAGAATCGGGTTATTTTGGAGAGGGTTTGGGGGGCGCCTGGGAAGGAAAGGGGGGGGAGGTTGAGGTTGCCGAATTTGAAACCGCATAGTTGAGGAGGATGGTGATGGGGATGGTGATTGGCTGGTTTGTTTGGCATTTAGAGGGTGGGTCTTTATGTTTTCTCTTGTTTGCATGTTGGGTCCATGGGGTGTAAGGAATGAATGCGGTGATATTGATGTAGGGGAAATAGGCATGCGGGTCGTCAAATTTTCTGAATGTCGACTTTTTCATTGGTTTTTAGATGCTTAAGAAGCAGAGTTCGATAATAGAGATCAATTGCAGTTTCATATTTCTCTCTTGTTAAACCCTCAATCTTCTATATCTTCTAGGAGAAGATAACAGCATCGCTTACTCCCAAGTGAAAATTGTCTTTTGTGCTCCCTTCCCCTTTAACTCGTCTACATAATTGTAACACGGCCAATCTGGAAAATGTGTGTAATAAGCCTTGATTTCAATTACACGAATACCAATGCGTTTGAAGTACCTACCCATCCATGATCTAACTCCAAGAACACGGAAATAAATTTTCCTTGTCTCTGCACGCAACCAGTACTTATTGGCAGATATTTCTTCAAATCGTCTTTCAGTTGCGAGGTATCACTCATAAATTGAAAATTTGCCGGCCACTTCATCTTTATATCTGATATTGACTTGATGAAAAGTACACCTGCTACCTTGAACCATTTCTGAACATAGACATTGAATTCGAACCACTTGTACAGTATCTGGAAACTCTACTCGGTACGTAGTATTACTAGTAACTCGAACATTGGATAATTTTATTCGACATCTGAGCTGCAAGGATGGAACGGAAAGATTGGTTGGGATACTATATGAGGAGCTATTTTGTATTTATTAAATATCTTCTCACGATAACGGGCTTCAGCACATCTCTTCCCGACTCCTCCCATTTCACTTCCCTGAATCCATTTAAGCCCAGCCCAAAAAATTAATTCTGTGGTCTGCAGGAATCCCAAAAGATCGCCAAAGCTCTAAGTATGTCAAACTGCATATTCGTTCGCTTGTACTGGTCTTCTTGTTGTTTGATCATACAAGTCCCAGCTAGGTGCGAGAAGAAAGTTGACATTGGTAGCAACTCGTTTCGTATATTGAAAATCTCTGAGTATAGTATATCCAAATCCTCACAGTGCATCACAAGTCCCCGGTTTAACATAAGGCTGTCCCCTCTTCCCTCCCCATGATTATAAACATAATCAAGCACTCTGACACCACGTCTCATCCTTAAGCTACACCACTCCGTCCTCATGATTTTGGGAGGGAAGTCTGCCATCAGACTGCTAACATTGACGTCGCTGGATATCATGATATGTGAATGAAGGCCTCGAAACGGATAGAAGAGAAGGGATGTCAGAGTGGCGTGACAATTCCTGGCTCGAGTACAGCCGAACCCACGTTTGTTAGGGTTGCAACACTGACTATCGTGCTTGCTATCACAGATTCACAGCTACTATTCGAAAAAGGTGTTGGTAGCTAGGGCAAAAGACATCATCATTTGAGCGGTAAATGATAAATGCTTTCTACGTCTCGTCGTCTGCCATGGTCATTCCATAACTGAGATAAGGTCCGCAGTTGAATTCGAAGGCCAAACTATCTTCGATCGAAAAACAAACTAGGGGAAGAACACACAAATAAATGAAGATATAGGTCACAATAGAGCAGTATACCGGACTGTGATAGCTCAAGAAAGAGGCCCCCCCTCTCAAATAGTCCTTGAAGTATGTAAATACCAGTTATGGTTATCAATCATGACAGGCACTGCAGCCACTTGGACTGCAGATTGTCTCTGTTATTAATTGTAACTAGACTCTCTTATAATTTGCGTAATGAAATATTTCGATATATTGCGACAAAGCTAGCCCACCCCGACTTGATTGATTTTGGACGTTTATATGTAGTTCTAAAATTATTCATCATTCGACCTGTAAGATGCAATGCCATGAAAAACCCATCAGCTCGGCGGCAAACACTAATGTGCGGTAGAGACAAGGTCTAAAAGTTTAATGCCCGTACAAATAACCAAATAACATCGGCTGGCTGTTTTCTGCTTGCAGTATAATCAACTTTGTGTCAGCAAAGATAAGTTTTGCAAGTTATAATGCTATTGACACAAATTGTGCTTCTCGAGATTTCGTCATTAATTTGTATGCCACAGGATACCAGTATAACAGGATTCCAGTATTAGTAACGGCTGTTGAAAGATGATGGCTTAGGTGGCTTGGGTGGCTTGCGCACAGCGATCTTTGGAGAACGGATGTTAGATGTTACTTGACCTTGAGGGGTTGGTATATTCGGCCAATGGGTAGGCAGGCAGTCTGACAGTCTGACAGTCTAATAGTTCAGCTGAATTTCAATCTTCATTATTTTGAGCATGCTCGGTGTGTACCGGTAGATGTGAACAAACACTCATTGCATCGTATATACGAGACAATAAGCAGTTTCGATCCATCTCGCTGAATCGCTGACCAAGAATGCGATGTATCGCTGACATTGGGTCAGATGGTCAGCCTCGAAATTAGGTCTTGTCCTTCCTGCTCTTATACCTACTTTACAAGAAGCCCAAGACGCCCAAGACGTCCAAGAAGCGCGCGCGTGGATGTAGTCACGATAGTAATGGTGGCGTCCTTATTAATACTATGGTATTGTGAAATGCATCATGAAAGGCATCATATCAATATTGCAGAGAAAGTCATCATCAATCGATACATTTGAGGCTTCGAGCTATGATAATCTTTAATAAATTGATGTCGATGTTGATGTTGATGTTGATGTTGATGTAGATAATTCATAATTCATGTGTTTACCGAAGATTCCGAACCGGAAGTCGAAGCGAACAATTCAATTGGTCTAATCCTCCCCTACTCATTGCAAACGTCACAAAGTCCTCCTTTCTTTTTCTCCTCTTTTCTCTCGTCATCAACAAAGCACTATTCACTTGTACTAATAATAAGATACGCAAGTCGAGACTCAAGTACTCAAGTACTCAAGACCATCAAAGTCTCAAACTAACAAGTAGTTCAAATGTTTAATCTGTAATACTTTTCTACTGTACTTGTAAAGGGATTTCCGACAGGGTTTATCATATCATATCATCTCATCTCATCTCATCTCATGTCATCTCTCCTCTCCTCTCCTCTTCTTCTCATTTCATTGTCTCAAACGTCTACAAGCCTTAAAGGTCTCTCTCTATAAATTGCCTCTTGACCTCTTGACCAGTTCCATATCTTCCAAAGGACTGCGCCTTGTTGGAGGATCGCAATATTGGGACGACCTAATAATAATAATAACAAAGCAGCGGAATTTGTCCACTTCTTGATAGACTGAATTAGGAAATCCGGGTTATCCGCATAAGTTGCTTTGACGCGTATATACTCCTCTTTGAAGTTCACATTCCATACATTCCATACATATATACATACAAAAACATCTAATCCCCCTGCATAGCCAGCAATAATATTTTGGATTACACGTCGATTCACTAAGGAAAATCGAATCAGCAATACGTAAATCTCCTTACCGCAGTTCTTTACTTTACTCCACATCTATTCTCCTTACAAGGCTGTGAATCAAGTACAGCTGTGCAAGTCAGCAGTAGTTAAAACCAACAAGAACAACAAGAGCAACAAGAACAACAACAACAACAAGAACAACAACAACAACAACAACAACAACAACAACAACAACAACAACAACAACAACACAGAACAAGGACAAGGACTTAGGATTCCGACTTTGGATTCCGTTCAAACTTCAAACGTCCCATTATTATTATTATTTCAACTATTCCCATTTTCATCTACTCTAGTGAGTCTAGTCTCCTACTACCGGTACTTGACGAATGAAATCGGAAGTTACCAATTAATAATAAGTCGGAAATTGGCAAAGAGTAGTCGTCCCTGGCTTCTTTGTAGATCTCCCGTACCAACTTATCAAAGAAGGTATAAGCTTGAGGCGCAGAAATCCTGGGACTTGGGTAAATCTGCGTCATACGGACACGCGGAGTATAATAAACTGACCGTTTGCCTTTGACTTTGGCCATCTATACAAAACACTACCTATTTTCTGTCAAGCGCGAGGAAATATTTGAATTTAAATTTTTAATATACTTTCATACATTTCCTTCTCATTGCTTTCTTCTTCTTCTTCTTCTTCTTCTTCTTCTTCTTCTTCTCCTTCTGCTTTCAAATAATTTCTTACCTATTTGAGGTAAATAAGAAAACATGAAAGGCTTTGGGGCTATCGTTGCCTCTGTTGCATTGACTTCAATATGTGATGGTATGTAACTCTTTGAGAAAGTTCTATCTTTTCATTCTTTTTAACTCAGTTATAGCTCGTCGATTGGTTTCACCTCAAGATGCGTCTCCCAAAATTATCGCTGCTGAAGTATTGGCTGCACCAATGGTAGCTGTGAAGCGTGCATTACCAGATTCCCCAACAGGGAGCTATACACCAGGAGCAGTAGACTGTCCCAGTACAAGACCGACAATTAGAAAAGCCAGTGAATTATCTGCCAACGAAACATCATGGCTTGAGTTACGAAGAAATAACACCATTGAGCCCATGATAAGTTTCCTAGAAAGGATGAACATTTCTGGATTCGATGCGACTACATATATCAATAAAGTTTCAGGCAATGCATCAACTTTACCAAACATTGGTTTAGCAGTTTCCGGAGGAGGTTATCGTGCATTAATGAATGGTGCTGGATTTATCGCTGCTGCCGACAATCGAACATCGAATTCTACCAACACAGGTCAAATCGGAGGTCTCCTACAAGCTGCAACGTACCTCGCAGGTCTGTCTGGTGGTGGATGGCTGGTCGGCTCAATTTACACCAACAACTTTAGCAGTGTCGAAACTTTGCGAGATGGAAGCAAAGGTTCTAACGTGTGGAATTTTGCAAATTCTATCTTCGAAGGACCTGACGATGATGGTATTCAGATTCTAAGTACTGCTGATTACTATAGCACCATTATATCTGAAGTTGATGGAAAGGAAGATGCTGGGCTCAATTTGAACATCTCCATCACCGATTACTGGGGGCGTGCATTATCATTCCAACTCGTCAATGCTACGGATGGGGGACCAGCTTATACTTTTTCGTCAATTGCATTAGAGGAAAACTTTTCAAGCGGTAACATTCCTATGCCGTTTCTCGTTTCTGATGGCCGTTCCCCATACACCGAAATTATATCACTCAACTCTACTGTTTATGAGTTCAATCCCTTTGAGCTTGGTTCCTGGGATCCTACGACATATGCATTTGCTCCCCTTCGCTATATCGGTTCAAATTTCTCCGCAGGTGCCATTCCCGATGGTCAGCAATGCGTTCGTGGTCTTGATCAGGTTGGCTACGTGATGGGTACTTCATCCACTCTTTTCAATCAATTTTTGATTCAAGCCAACGCCAGTGGACTTTCAACCGCTATCACTAGTGCTTTCACCACCATTCTCGATAAAGTTGGATTCACCAACAATGACATTGCGCAGTATCAACCTAACCCCTTTTATGGATTCAACAATGATACCAACCGTGAAGCCCAAACTTCTCAACTCGATTTGGTCGATGGTGGTGAGGATGGTCAGAATATCCCTCTTTACCCTCTCATCCAGCCTATTCGTGGAGTGGATGTCATCTTCGCCGTCGATTCATCCGCGGATACTACCTATAATTGGCCAAATGGAACGTCTCTCGTTGCAACCTACGAACGCTCTCTCAATACAACCATTGCAAACGGAACAGCTTTTCCCGCAGTTCCTGGTCAGAATACGTTTGTCAATCTTGGTCTCAACAAACGTCCTACTTTCTTTGGATGTGACGCCTCGAATTCCACAGGACCAACACCTCTAGTTGTCTATATCCCCAACGCCCCTTATATCACCCATTCCAACGTATCGACTTTTGACCCTTCATACAACAATACTCAACGTAATCTCATCATTGAAAACGGTTACGATGTCGCTACCATGGGTAATGCCACTATTGATCCAGAATGGCCTACCTGTGTCGCTTGTGCGATTATTTCTCGCTCGCTCACCAAGACAAACACCACCGTACCAGATGCATGCACAACATGTTTCAACAGATATTGCTGGAATGGTACTTTAGATACTAGTGATGTTACCTACGAGCCTGACTACATTATTGGAGAGGTTTCGGCTAAATCTGCTGGCGTCGCATTGGATGTAAATAAATTCATGAGTATCTTCGTCGCTGCAACTGCCGCTGCATTGGTTGTATTTGGATGAGGGGAGAAAATAGAATTTCGGGTTTATAGTATATCGAGGTGGGGAAAAACAGATGCTATCGATATCTTGTATATATAACGACGTTTCTAATGAGGGATGACGGTGGTATGATTACATTTAGCTTTACATTGAAGGTGGAATATCTAGACTCTCGAGGCTTGGTATATTGGTATTAGTCTTTAGGGAAACATTGAAATATATCAAGTTATTAGATATGAAAGAAATTGAATAAACAAATAAAAAGAAGTACCAGACTGATTGGACTAATCATGAGTTGAAACTTGACTTGTTTTCTGTTGACGTATTGGAAAATACGGTGATTGGTGTCGATTGGTGGACCTGGGTGGTGGTGGGCAGAATTGTTGTTGATCTGGCAACCTAGGGCGGTGAATGTTTTGTTTATCAAAATATTGAACCTTTGCATTAGCGTTGAAATCTCACCTTACTTGACTTGCGAAGTCAACAATGATAGCTCGACCAGTTTCTTTTATGACAAAATTCCATATCGCGTCAAATGTAATTCTTATCAATATTTAGAAAGAAATTTATTAACATCGACAAACCAAACGAAAGAATTCGCAATCATGGATCAATCACCACCGAAACGTGTTACTCGTGCGAGAGCGGCCGCAAAGTCAGTAAAAGATGCCGGAGTAAAAACTTCAGGAATCGTACCTGCCACATCGAAAGCAACCAAAGTTACCCGCGGCACAACAAGTACGAAGAGAAAGACTAGAGCGGATGATGATGAGGAGGAACCAAACGAACAATTGGTGGAGGAAACAAAACCAGAATCAAAATCGACTCGCGGACGACCAAGGAAAGCTAACACACAATTGGAACCGGAAATAGATGAAACCATGGCTCCTGCAAAAGCAACTCGAGGTCGACCAAAGAAAACTATGATTGAAGCACCAGCCCCTCCACCTGCTAGATCTTTAAGAGGACGAGCGAAGAAGGATGAGTCTGAACCTCAGGCGGAATCTGAGCCAACCGTGGTTGAGGAACCTTCAAAGAAAACGACTCGCACACGCGCTCCTTCTGCTACAATCTCGCGTGCGATGGGACCCAAAAAGAGAGTCAAGTTTGAGGAACCAGATAAGGAGAATGTTGCACCACCTACCCAAGCGAAGCCCAATTCTGCAGCTAGAACTACGGGACTACGAGCGAAACCGGTTCGAAAGCCTGCATCATCTGCAACAGCTTCAACTCGTGCGACTCGTGCTAGAGCCAAGCCTGGCCAGGACGAGAAGGTAGAGAAACCATTACCGTTGAGTCCGAAGAAAGCGACACAAGTTAATGCGAAAAAGGGTCAATCGTCTGAGGATGAATTATCAACAACAGTGAAGACTCCAATGAAAACATTGATGAAAAGTCCTGTCAAGCCGCCTGGAAGCATATTTGATACCGCGAAAAAGATCGATTTTTCAGCATCTCTTGCTGCACAAAAGCCTACCGAAGGCGTCAAACTCGATTTCAATGCATCCAATATGATGAGTCCAGCTCGACGACCCCCACAAATCGCAGAGAAGAGATTGGATATCGCTACATCTTTTGCTGACAAGCCTTCAATGGAACCTACCCAGATTTTCAATCATTCAACCATGGCAAGTCCTGCTCGACGCCCACCTCAACTTTCACCTTTCAAAGAGACATTGAAATCATCTGCGCAAAGATTTGAGTTCGGGCAAAGCATGCGATCACCTTTCAAGCCAAATTTATTTGCACCAGAACCTTCAACGACTGCATCTCCTTTCAAAGCTTCTCTTCTTCAATCACCAGCTCGTAGACCACAATCACCTACGAAAGTCAATGAAGCAGGCTCACCAACAAGAAACACTCACAGTACTTCAATTTTCGATGCCACTCCAAAAGCCAGCACTTTCAAGATTTCAAGATTTGAAACTCCGAGAACTCTCACGAAGAGTGCAATTCGTCCTGGCCAAATGTTCCCCCCAATTCCTTCAAGTACTGTGAAGAACAATGCTTTAGATGGCAGCCCGATGTCGAAGGAAACAAGGCCTTTACCGACTCCCGTCTTAGAATTTTCCGGCCGACTCTCATCAATTTTACCACGTTCTGCTGATCCGACCTTCTCTCCAGCTGCCGAGCTTCCCAATCAAATAGTTGAGCCTGGAGAGCCAGTCGCCGGTGATATTCAAGATCAATTCGACGACGCAATGGCCATTGAAAATACTGATGATATAGTCGATACTATCGAAGTTCAGAGTACCACACCACCATGCTCACCTCCAAGAAATAGTACCGGTGGTTCATTCGAACTCCGCGAAGAAATAACTCCAATTGATGACAGCTCAGAATCGGAAGATGAGCTTGCTTCTGTGGCTAAAGAGTACTCACCTACCCCGCTTGCCAACTTCCAGATTTCTACCAATGATTTTGCGTCTTCCCCAGTAACACCTGCCAAACTTGCTAGCATCAAAAAGACTCCCAAGTCGGCAGCATCTCAATCGTCTGTTAGATCCTTACGCAGATTTCACCAGGAGAAGATTGGTTTCACTCCTTTGGCAAAGCAGCTGAATGACTGGATGGCCACGAGTCCTGAGAATTCTGACGAAAGCAACGAAGAAAATGATGACCCTGTCTCACCTACGCGGAAATCATCAGGGAAAGGCTCATATGCCAACATGGGTACCGCCACAGCTTCTCCAGCCGTTGCCTCTCCTGCTAAAACTAGTTACTTCGAGGACGAGATGAGAATCCGAGATGAACTCACCATGGCAGAAAATGAGTCGGCTCCTTTTGATGAGGTTGACGCTGAGATCAGTGAACCAGAGTTTGATGACATTGAACTCCTTGAGGAAGATCTTGACCTCGCGGAAGAAGCGGATGAATTGTCGATGTTGGACCCTGAAGCTTTTGAGGAAGGAAATGAAGAGGAAATTGAAGAGATTGAAGGAGAAGATGAAGATGGAGAAGGTGAAGCTACCATTATGGGCAAATTTGATGAGCCTGTGCCTGAGCCTGAGCCTACCCCCTCAGAGGCTAGTCAGGAATATGGGGACGAGAATGATGTGCCCATCGATCCCGCACTTTTGGCGCCAGCTGCATCAGCCTTCACAACCCCCAAGCGTGTTCTGACCGAGCGAACATTTCACACAGTCGCGAAGGTGCCGCTCAAAGAAGCTCATGAAACCCCTATGCGACCATCTCCAGCGAAGAGAAGCGCCAGTATTTCAAAACTTCCTGTCACACGCCCAACCAGCTCGCTATCTCGCAATAACACCGTGATTTCACATTCACCATCCTACAGCACACCAATATCTCAACAAAAGCTGAAGTCCACCGAGGGTGCCGCTAGTCAAGATTTTGCTACTCCCACTAAACCAGAGACTGTTGCTTGGTCTACAGTCGCCACACCAGCTCGTACACCCCGACCTGATATTAACACAGCACTGTTGAAGGGAGCTGTGGTATTTGTTGACGTACACACCACTGAAGGTGCTGATGCTAGTGGCCTGTTCACCGAGTTGCTCACACAGATGGGTGCGAAATGTGTTAAGAATTGGTCGTGGAATCCAAATAGTGATGATGGAAGCAAAATTGGAATTACCCATATTGTTTTCAAGGATGGTGGAAAGAGAACGCTCGAGAAAGCCAGGCAAACTGGAGGTGTGGTTTCTTGTGTCGGTGTTGCATGGGTTTTAGAGTGGGTTTGCCAAAAACGTCCCTGATTATGATATTTTGCTAACAAAGCCAATAGCTGTGAACGTGAAAATCAATGGCTAGATGAAGCTTCTTATGCTGTCGATACAGCTATGGTCCCTCGAGGGGGTGCTCGCCGTCGTAAGAGTATGGAACCTCGTGCACTTGCGAATCTCAACGGTACACTCGTTCCATCGACTGTTCCTGCAAAATCTACATATTCAAACTTGACCTATCCAGATACAACGCCACTTACACTAAAATCTAAGAGAAGAGAATCAGTACAATGGCAGAGATCTCCCATCTCAAATGAAGATGGTGATGCAGATGAACTGGGTGACGATAATTGGATGTTGAGTCCTGTTCCTGCTACACCTGCCCCGGAAAGTATTAGTGCATATGCAGAAGAGGGATTATGGGGTGCGGAAACACCAGGCGCCCAAACACCCTATTTCTTCAAGAAGGATAAATTGGTTCAAATGACCGCTCCGGGTGGAAACAAGAAGTTTGTAAACTTTGAAGATGTTGAGGGTAGTGGAACTGGGAGTGGAGGTGGAAATTCAGGGGATGGAATGGGTTTCTTGAGAAAAGAAAAGGATCAGAGTATTATGATGAGGTTGTTGGCAGCTAGGAGGAAGAGTTTGCAGTGGGCTCCAAAGGTTGGAAGTCCACTTGCCAGGAGATTTGATGGAGGATTGTAATTCAAAAACTTGAATGATTTATGACTTGAGGGAGTTTGGGAAGGAAATACACATGCTTTTGCGGGGGTTGGATTGCAATAGGATGAGAATATGCTTTTTTGCCAATTTCACTCATTCTTGGCCTGCTTTTGTTTTATCTATTGTTCTCTTTTGACAAAATGAACGCTAATTGTTGATTCAAGCTCAAATGGGATGGGGTGGTGTTGTTGATTGGGCGGTTGGGAGGTTGGGGGGAGGACTAGCATGAGGCGATCAAATTGTAGGGTACCACTGAACGATGGTGATTTTAGGAATCTGAAATGTGTTTTTATAGTGTTTCGCTTTTGCTTTCATTCCCTTCGTTCTGTGTCTCCCCACGCTCCTCCGTGCCAGTATCCTCGAATCTCATGGTATTGGCGTCACCACGATCCGCGAAGTGATAGTCTCACTCGACGTTCATTGCGTTCAGCGATCGGATGATGGAATAGCTCGAGGTATGTTGCAGGGCCAAGAAATAGGCTTGGGCGGCAAATAATAAGGGCTGTTCGGCGCCAGTCTTCATTCTTGGGCGTGCGATTGCCGGCTTTGCTGCCGCGGGGATATATATATAAGGGGCTCTTGGTATCATAGGCTACATACACTGTGGTATTCGAGAAACGGCCTATGTAATTTGGGATTGTAGTTAGCACCTTTGTTGTCGGTGCTTGTTGTCGGTGCTTGTTGTCGGTGCATGTATTGGCCAATATTTGGAGGGGCTCTGACTGAACATGCTTCTTAGAGGTGGTGCTTTTGGATGTGAATAATAAGAAACTATAGCGATGCTGGATGTATTCGGGCCCAACATTTCTATTGTAAGTGAACTCGCATGACAATATCAAACATCATAACCAAAAAAATGTCTACTAACTACTGTCCAGACAAGCGGCGCCGATTGGCAGCGTCAACGCAAAATAACGGGAACGCAATTCAATGAGCAAGACAGCGGTACGGTGTTTACTGGAGCTCTCAAGCAAGCCAAAGAAGTGTTAGAGTTCTGGGAATCATTGCCAACACCAATCCCATAAGGACACTCGGACGCTATCCCTTCACGAGTCGCCGGGTTTGGCAAGTCGTATTCATTCAAGAAGGCTGCGGAGCCACCAAAGCCGGGACATATGTTCAATTATCGGGATTCGCTAGCTTTGAGTCTAGAGAATGCTTTGTTGATTCTAGTCTTTGGCCCAATATCCGTCACCAGGAAATAGCTGCCAAAGCGCCAAGTCGCCTGGGCCAAGCCACCCTGGACTTCAAAGACCACATGCAGATAGTAAAAGATGGGAAATAACTCATTAAGCAGGGGAAACCTTGTAGTCAGAACATTATCAATTCATTGATCATGGCGTCTGATGAAATGTCTGAATTGACAACAGACAAAGGTGTGGGCGGAAGGGGATTGACCGTGGGTGAAGTTTATGGCAATGTATTTGTCTACAACTTCGCTGGGCAGGATACAATGGCTATCACGATGAATTGGACTCTTTATCTGCTCGCCGCACACGAAAGTCACCCTGATGTACAATACTGGCTGGCGGAGGAGATAAATGCTGTGGTTTTTGGTAATAATCTGGAGAAATGGAAATACGAAGATTATTACTCAAAGTTGGACCGCTGTCTTGCTATCCTGGTGAGTCTTGGCCACTGGTAGCTTCAGTATTTTGCAGGCAGATACACTAAAGTTCTTTCTTCCAGCTCGAAACTCTGCGACTCTGGGATCCTCTAATCGGTATTGGAAAATCAGCCAACCACTCACACTTAATGGCAAGACTGCCGTCATCCCCACGCGTTCTCGCGTCATCCCAAACATCAACGCAATGCACTGGCATCCAAAACACTGGGGAGATGATAGATCGGAATGGAACCCCAGTCGTTGGATCCTGAACCCAAGACTCCTCTTACGGCGCCAACCCCCGAAACAAACCGACATCACAGCCAGAGGATGAGCATCTCTTCTCGCCTCCAAAATGTACCTACGTACCCTGGTCTGAAGGAGCCAGAGCGTGCCTTGGTAAGAAGTTTGGACATGTAGAATTTGTTGCGGCGATGGTTTCGCTGTTTAAGAAACTTAGGATTGGAGTGGTTCCCGAGAAAGGAGAAAGTAATTACGGAAGAGGCGAGAAGAAGGCCTCGAGAAAAAGGGCTGAGCCCTCCTAAACGAAGGGTACGAAATCATTTAATGGTATATTCCAGTACGTTCTATTGGTCTAATTACCGCTGCAACACTGATATCATATCGATGGAGCAGAATAGTAAAGAAACTTACACTACCTCTTTGATACCGCTTGATTAACCATCGGGGACGATTGCCGTTGTGACTCTTTTTTGAAGTATATGAAGAAACTTTTGGTTGATTTGCGTATTTCGATAACGGGGTGATGAAAATATTTTATTATTGACAAAAAAATGTAATTATTTCCACGACCTTCTTTTTAGATTATAGAGTGTAGGCAAGCCGGGGCACTTGCAAGGTATGGGCGGCTGCAACGCACTGAACCTCATAGTCCCCGGTGACCCCATCGCAAACTTCTAGCCTTCCCACCCCCAGCCTCGTCAAAATTTCTCTTTCTTCAAAACGAAACTTTTAATCAATTGTTTCTCTAAATTTCCCAATTGGGGTTTACAACTGAATTCAATTCCAAAAAAACAATGCCATAATCTTCCAACGACCAGATCAACATCCACCATCATGTTTGAAAACCTCTGCACATTACCTCTCAGCTCCGAGCTCTTCACCCAAGCTCTACATCCCACCGAACCCATTCTCTCAGTTGGTCTTTCGGCTGGTCACGTCCATTCCTTTCGATTACCGGCTGCCGAATCTTCTGCTGAGGATGAGGATGGGGATACTAGTGTTGTGAGTACGGGGACTAGTACTATTGACACGGAGTGGAGGACTAGGAGACACAAGGGGAGTTGCAGAACTTTAGGGTACAGTCATGATGGTGAAGGTTTGTATACCCCAATTTTTCCCTTTTTTTAGGCAGGATATATTTTGAGCTTTCAATTGAGATTTGTTCATCATATGTTCATTACTGATGTCCCCCCAAAATAGTTCTCTACTCCGCCGGCACCGATTCCCTCCTCAAAGCTGCCGCTTCAGCAACCAGTCAAGTAACCTCCAAAGTCCGCATCCCCAATTCCAACACCGACGCCCTCGATCCCCCAACTCTCCTGCATGCCCTCTCACCCCAAACTCTTCTCCTCGCCACCGATTCATGCGCTCTGCATCTCTATGATCTCCGCGACGTTTCGTCGTTCAAAACGGGCAAACCCGCACAAACGCATTATCCACATGATGATTATATTTCCAGTTTATCACCGCTTCCGCCTACAGAAATGAGCACGAGTGGGTTTAGTAAACAGTGGGTTACGACTGGGGGAACTACATTGGCGGTTACGGATTTGAGGAGGGGAGTCTTGGTCAAGAGTGAGGATCAGGAAGAGGAATTGCTGAGTAGTGTTTTTGTATCTGGGCTACCTGCGAGAGGAAAATATGGGAGGGAGAAGGTTTGTGTGGGGAATGGAAACGGAGTCATTACGCTTTGGGAGAAGGGGGTTTGGGATGATCAGAGTGAGAGAATTATTGTCGATGGCGGTGGGAAAGCTGGAGGTGAAAGTTTGGATGCCATGATTGCGATGCCAGAAGAATTTGAGGGGGGGTATGGTGGGAAGTGTGTGGTGGTTGGTTGTGGGGATGGTATTGTGAGGATTGTGAGGGTTGGAGGCACGAAGGGGGTCGTGGAGGATTTGAAACATGATGACATTGAAGCGGTTGTTGCTGTTGGGTTTGATGTTGGGGGAAGACTGATCTCTGGAGGAGGAAACACGGTTAAAGTCTGGCAAGAAAAGTTCGAGGAAGAAGACGAAGAAGAGGAAGAACAAGAGGACATCGAGGATAACGATGAAGTCATGGGTGATACAGGAAAGAGGGCATTAGAAAAAGATAGCGATGATAGTGATGCGAAGGCAGATAGTAGTGACGAGGAAGACGGAGGTCGCAAGAAACGAAAGAAGAAGAAGAGAGGAAAGAAAGGGCAGGTTGGAAATGGAATCTTGGGTTTCAAGGGCATGGAATGATGTTAGTTCGATCGAAAGATACCCAATCTGTACTGCATTATAAGGAAATTTTACAAATTGCAAATACATTTCTCAATTTCCTATTGATTGATTGATGCCCAAAACAATAAGTTCTGGAGGAAATATTGCCCATTCTTGAATTACAACGTCAGCCGTGACGTACCTCCCGTGACGTACCTCTTTCATCTCGCATCTCGCATCTCGCATCTCGCATCTGGCTTCTCACTGTCTCTCAAGCCAATGCTCCGTATGACATATTCTCAATAAAAGAATTGATAAAAAATATTGGAGATACGATAGACATAAAAGACAGAAATCTCTAGGGCAAAAAAGCACACCATTGGCGCACCGGAAGTTAACCGTCACAGTCAGTAGATTACAGAAATTCCATCCAAGGCAATCTTACAAGGAGCTCACGGGGGGGGGCTCACCCGAACCACTCAAGCGAGATAAGACACAGCTCACCGGGAGTTAAAGTTGTAAACAGTGAGGTACAGAAATACTGATTTCACTGATCTAGATTTGAACAAGTACAACATAAGATGTATTTTGCAATTTAAACAAAAACATTGTATTATCTGTATTCTAATATTATAATAAACTAATTAACCATCCAATTGTACTAGTAAGTCGTCGATCTTGATAAAGAAGACAAGTACATTGTGCCAGCAAATGGCATTCGGGTACTAATACCCGCCGCATTCTTCTCAATAAGACGCCTCTGTACTTTTCTCGAATCCTGCAACTCTGCCGCAGAAGCTTTACTTTGAGCAGCATCCTGCTCCGAGTCTTCCTTCTGACTCAGATCCTCCAGCGCCAACCTCGCCGCATGATTACGTCTGAAGCTGCCCCAAACCGCCAGCGTGACACCCACGACTTCCCATGAGAATAAGATGGGAAGCGCGCGGTAGAGTTGGTTATTACAACCTCTTCCCCAGATCTGCACCATGATCGTGTAGGTTTCGTGGGCGGGCAGTGCGTAGCCAATTCGGTAGAAACCCGGATTGAGCTCGAATGGGAAGACGGCCGAGGTGACGTTCATAATTACCCAGGTTAGGACGCCGAATGTGAGGTATGCCGTGGGGACAAAGGCTGTCCAGGCATCTAGTAAACTGAAATTGATGTGCATGTAGAGCCACATGTTCATCCAGGTAAGCACGAATTGTACTCCGTTCACGTCCCAGTGCTCGCGAAAGGCCCAGATATACCCAGCTGAGGCGAGCGACGCGAGGAATGTGTAAAGAAGCGAGATTGTCATGCGAATAATACCAATTTGTGAACCGAGCAGTTTGCCGTATATTCCAAACTGGCCCGAGATTCCATTGATAGCCATTATAAAGAAAAATTGTTGCATTATGGGAAGGACAAGGGTGACGGCGTTATATAAAGTTCGTGTCCCTTGTGAAGTGGGGTGGAGATTAATATTCGACGAGATGACAGGATTCGTAAAACTGTAAACCGCAGCCGCGTCTGTGGTATTGAGGGATTTAACGTTCGTTGCTCCGTTGATCTTTTCATATACCGCACCAGACGTAGCAATCAAGGTCTCTAAATTCGATTTGATATAGCCTTCCTGCACGGTAGGATAGCGAACTTCATTCCAAACATAAGTGATGGTATTACTGGCGTTGTAGCTGGATGCGGCCTGTCCTCCCCGAAGCGCCGATTGTAAACGGGTAGATGCACCGGCATGCACAAAAATGGCGGCCCAGAAATCACCACTGCATACGGCTTTTCGTAGGTCTGAAACATCGGGGTATTCTGCTGCAGTATGAAAGTAAAGTGTTGGAAAACTGTCGGCTTTGAGGGACTGATAAGCTGTGGAAAGTGCCTCTCCGACGAGACCACCATCGTAATCAACCGCAAGCACAGTTAGTGCATGGGTTCTGGTGGAGGATCGAAATAAGGAACCATAAAGATAACAGAGAACGCCCAGGACGAGTAAAACGAGCATCAAGCCGGACATAACAGTAGCGATAAGGAAAGGCTTGCGCTTCCCGGCCCAGAACGGGTCACTCAAAGGTAGACGTACCATGACTAATGGTATTGTAAAGAAGATGTTATGGAAAGGGAAGAGAAATGATGTATATGTGACAGCGACAACGAAGACTTAAAAGGAAAAAGGAAAGGAGAAGGACCGCTAGGAAGTCAGAGTTAACCAAGTCGTGTCAAGAAGCGGACATTTAGGTAGTGGTCAACACCGCAATTGATAAAATCCAGCTGATTATTAAACCTGAAAAGGGGGCACTTGGATCAGTTGACTAGAAGGATCGAATTGAAGATTTTCCACTAGCAATAATGAATCTTTGATCAGAATCAAATAGTCTCGGTACCTAATAGGAAATAGGTATACAATTCTGATGTTATCTGTAAACTCTAATTCCTAAAAAGCAAACTAATTAGATGATCAAAGCCTCAAAGGATTATTGTGAAGTGCAAACTTGAAAGTTGAAAGTACTAAGCAATAATTAGATCCTGTAAGCGCTCGAGTTGAATTCTACTTGGTTGTACGACGGTACGAGTAGCTTCAACTGGAAGTAGTAGTAGTAGTAGTAGTAGTAGTAGTAGTAGTAGTAGTAGTAGTACTAGAGAGAAAATAGTCCTTGCTACCCTCAAGCCACGCACCCTTACTTGAGGCTTTTTCAGCCTAGAAACTTAAAAGTTAAAACCACACCACAACCGGCAATGATGTTTATTTAACTAGTCTTAGTGAGCTTGGCTAGCTGTAGAGCTGTAGGGATGTCTAATCGTATGAAATATCAGCATTATTTCTTTTCGAATAATAAACAGTACCGGTACCGGTAGTTGATAATGTTTTGAAGGGTGGAAGTGACGGTAGTTTTCAGTGATTATTCAGTGATTAAGCTACCTGTCAACCCTTTAGCGATATGTACCTACATACTATGTACATAACATCATGGCCGGACTGTAGCGAAATGCGAAATGCCGAGTTGCCTTGGACTATGTATGTATTAACGGAAAAAATAGCGGAATGCGGAGAGAAGTGGCCAGAAAGTCCGCGCTACAAGCGATTATGATATTATTGATGGGAGGGAGATAAAGTGGTATGTCGAATATATTGATCGGCCATAAGGTATCTGAGCCCAAGAGACTACTATTTAATTATCGATTTTTCAGTTTGAAAATTAATTTTGATTTTGACATGATTGTATAGTATTAGTATCGAAAAGCAGAGGGTTTTCGAATCTTTCTCAACTCATAGCATGCCCCTTAGCCCAAGAGTGAGTAGCACTAATCATTAGGGTTTAAGGCGGGAAAGGGGGGCTAGGGAATTTGTGATTATTCATGGAGATCCAGATAATAATCAAGACGGTGAATGATGAGTATTGCTATAGGACATATGCCACTCATATTTTGCTCCCATGACCTTACCCTTTACCCCTTTACCCCTTAAACCATTACCAGAAACCATAGGACATCACCAAGTTACAAATTTATCTTTCGCAACACTCCCCCCACCAGGTCCAGCTCTCTGCGTACAAAAAATCTGGGCCCTTCGTTTCCCGAGCACTGCATTCAGTCCTGCAATCTTTGCCCTCCTATCTCCAGGTATATGCCCATTGACATCCCGCCAAGGTTCCTCCAAATCTCTAATCCACTTACATATAAACCCACCTACATAACTATCCCACACACCTTCCCTATAATATTTATTCATAAATGTCATGGCGATCGCTTGATCTCTCAAAATCTTATTTCGACAATGCATGCCCACTTCGAATAGGGGCACCAGGATACCAAGATTGGTATGATAGGAAGAAGTTGAATAAAATGGGTGGACAAATGAACAGTACGTAACGATGGTATGGAAATATGGTTCGAGTTGATCGTATTGAATTTCATCTGTGTAAAACGACCCACTAGAACATTGGGGAGTCAGTATTACCTATGAGGGAAAGAATTGGGAGGAAAATGAGGAGTTTTGATTGAATTAAAAAGGAGAAAGAGAGTATAGGATGAAATAGAGAAATGAGGTTGAGATTGAGATTGGGGAACAGAATTAAGTATTAAGAATAAAGGATTTTGTGAACCGAATATGCTTACTGAAGGTGTACGGTACTTGCAGCAGCATGAGCTTTGAGTAGTGCCGCGGTGAGAAACTCTTCGCTGTTATGAGGATAAGTCATGCATTTTCGAAAGATATCTGCAGAGGCTTCTTCCCAACGGACCATGTCGGCTAAATAGGTATCGCGTTCGTATAACATTTCAGGTGGAGAATTGTCGACTGGTTCCTCTCCTTGAGCATATGAATTATTGCTTTGTCGAAGATCTACAGCGTCTTCCCAGGGTTTGGGTGAGAAGGCCACCGATTGCTCTTGAAGATGATTCAGTCTTGATTTTCTTGCGATATTGATGAAACTGAAATGAAGATTCCGTCTCATGATTGCTTGCAAGTATTCACAACAATCCATTAAATTCTGAAAACTTAGAAGCGATCCCGTACGAATGTAGTAGTGGTTGAGATGTTCTTTGACCATGATGTGATGAGCAGTAGGGCGAGTATCAAGGAAATGCAGGACTTGTAGATCCAAATCCGCGGATGCCCTTTGAAGTTCCGGTCCAATAGAATTTTCCTTGTGAAAATCGGTGCCAACCGGGGAAGAGTCGTAAAAATCCCATAGCATCATCATGCCATTCGTTGCGTGTGCCGAAGCTGATGCTTGATGTCCCTGTAGGCTTTCGATGCAGAAAACCAGCATGCATGCAATCAAAGCAGTTCTTGGGCTCCGGCCTGCGTTTTCATGAATTGCTTTCTGCATACCTCGAAGACTTTTCCCGTATTGCCTTAAAGCGTATTCGAGATGTTTGTTAGTACTTGACGATTCATTTCCATTGATCGTCTCTTTACAATGCTTGCTAAAGGCGCCCAGTGATACCAAGCCATGCGCTATGTATGACTCTATTTCACATATCTGAGGGATGATTTCAGACCACAAACCCGTGGGAAGAGGCCCTGATATTCCTGATGCAACATCCTCGCAAAAGTATTCAAAGTATCTACTCTCCAGTTCTTCTGTAAACCGAGGTCCAAAAGCCAACCCCTTTGGTAGAATGGGCACGATTGGACGCGACTTTAGTTTTATCCTGTCCGGTTGCCTTGGATATCCACTACACAAAATCCCGAATTTGAAACAACGAACACAACCCGGCATCGTTTCGTCACATTTGATCCTTCTGATTCTTTAGGGTCGTTAGGTAAGATTTGAGAAATGCGATGACCGTGAATCTAGCACTCACTTGCAGTTGTGACATCCTGTCTTGACCTTGGGTAGTTTGGCGCGAAACTTGATCACCTTCTTCTGTATTTCATTCCTTTTAGCCTTCTCTAGGTTTGAGCACGCTCGTCGGAAAGGTAGCACCGCAACGTCTTGGATGGTTGCATTGTTTCTATTGTCGTTCCTAGGATAGCGGTCCTCTGATTGTACATCTTTATTGCTGGTGTTCATCCTCTCTGAGTAGCAAAGTTGTATAAGACTCCAACAACATGGTAAAAGTTCAAATCAATAATCTATCCGCGACCTTTGACGTGAGAAGGAAATTTCTGCGGGCTGGGCAGAGACTTGAAATGTGGGATAACATGAGATCAGAAAGAAAGAAAGAAGATTGAAACATCTGGATGGAAGATTAAGAAGGCGCAAGTTGATCATAGCCATGCTGGCAATTTCTGCGGGGCCACTAAAGCTTGAGTTATCCTCTCCTCCAGTCCCTCCACCCACTCCTCAAACTTGAGTTAGAACCGTGTTCATCCAGGAATAATTGGTAGAAATAATAATGCCCATAATAATAATGAAAAAGACAGTTGTTAGCACGCCTAAGCTTATCTAGTATCTTTCGGGACTTGCTTCCCTGTTGCCGAGTAAGTTCATTCTGCTGCTAGTAGGAGACAATACAGTACGAGTATATCAGTACCGGTACCCGAGTACATCGATTAGTAAAATTTTAGACAGAAGATGGAATAATTATGAATACCAACTCAACCCAGAGTATACGACCGACTGCACAAGCCTGGAAGTAAAAGGGCTGCCTGCTGACAGAGTGCTTTATAACAATACCCAAAAGACTTTGCACGAAAAATAATTCCATTTTTGACTTGATGAAGGGGGGGTGAAGTAAGCGAACTTCCCCACTTGAATGAAGGGGCAAGAGCCTATTGGTGATACGGGTCGGGTCTATATCTCCGTGAACTCCTCTCTCTAAGTTACGTCTAGACTCTAAACTCACTTCTACGAAAACACACTATACACTTTATGGAATGGTCCATCGAGCGACACAGGGTATTAGTAGTGGTAGTAAAGTCATAATCGATTTGATCTAGCTAGACACAGGGTATATGATTGGGAGGAATCACTAAAGTTTATAGATTTTTCTTGCTTTAACCTCAAAGAGAGGGTTTAGCATATTTCCTAATACTCACCCCCCCTGAATGTTTGTTAGCGCGATGAGTACCATCTACGAAGTACCGTCTTCTTTTGGAAAATTGAATCAACGCTAATAAGGATAATTACTTAAGGTTATTTTAAACAAATATATCATTTAGGGTTTAATTAAACCTCAGAACCATTAATTTTAATATTATAAAAATCGCCTTATTTTTTAATTTGCATTTACTATATTAATAAAATATTAATAATTTAATAAAACCTTTATAAAAACATTTATAATATAATTAAATAATCCTTATTGAACTTTAATGATTATAATATTATTTATAAATTAAAATTTTAAAAAAATATTAATATTTGATCTAAATATTTAGGTTAAATATTAATACAGATTTTGCCTCTATAAATAAGGTTTTTGAAAAGTATGATAATTATAAATTTATTAAATATATCCTTTAATTCCTAGATATTATCCCTAACATTACTATATATTTGATGGATAATCAATATTATTATAGTTAGGTTAGAATAAATGATATCCCACCTATTAAATATTAGTTAGATAAAGGGTATAAGGTTATTATAGATATGGTTAAATATAGTATTTCTTAAAAAAAGAAGAACTTTTTTAATACTCTTGCTACATAGACTAATAGGGAAGCTACTTGATGTATTCATATTGCCTTTATTAAATCCAAAAAGTTTTAAAACCCTTGTCAACATTGTTTTAGGTCCTTTATTGAGAGATTTATTAACCCCCTTTTTCTTCAACGTTTTACTCGTATACAAAAAAAGATTGCCTATTCCCTTAAAATTATTAAAAGAAAAATATAGAATAAATTAGATGTAGTAAAAAAATATAAAATTAATAGAATGGGTAAGGATTAGGTTCATAAAGAGTATAATTTCGATAAAAAGAAATAAATTAAAATAGATTCTAAAGAAAACCCTACAAAAGCTTGATTTTATGTTTCAAATTCTACAAGGGTCTTTTAAACCTTTTATTGAGCTTGTAATTCCCTTTCTACCTCTAAATCTAATGTTTTAACTATATTTTTTTTAATTAATAAAGCTAAAAGCTCTGGCTTTTTCTTATTATTTAATCTTTTAATCCCATATATACTTAATAATCCTTTAAATTCTATTACTATATATTTAATATGGTTAAGAGTATTCACTACTTTATTATTATTTTGAAAAAGTATAATATCATTATATAATATTATAATATATTAATAAGAATCTATATTCTGATTTTTTATATTCTAATTTCCAATTTTCAATTAAAAAGTAGAATATTTTTTAATCCTTAATAAATAATTTTCAATATTATCGCATACAATATTAAAACTAATATCTTTAAAAAACCATTTAATCATCTCAATTTTAGTTTATTCTGTATATAATCTTTCCCAAGTAGTTTGTATTATTTAAATAATTATAATTCTCTTTTTAAATACACTCCAATTAATCTCATTTCCCTACTTTTAAACCTTCTAATCTATATAATCCTTTATAGCTTTTTGTAATAGCTTTTTAAAAAGTTTATTTATATAAATATCAAAAAATTAAAGAATTCCTGTACATCTAAATGAAATCATAATTATACATATACTATACTTTCTTAATTTAATTAATATTATAGGCGTTTTATGAAACACAATATAATCTAATACTAAAAAAAAGGGGTTTTCTATATTAACCCCTATTAATAAAACTAGCTTTTTTTTAATAAAAAATAATAATAAACCTTTATTATTATATACTGATTTATTAAAATGAATTGTCACCCCAAATGCATATTTATTTTGTTTAAACTCTTAAATCCTACCCCCTTTATCCATAAGAATACCATAAAATATAAGCTTAAGGAGGATCCTACCCACTCCATCAGCAAATATATATAATATTAAAATAACTTGATATTTATCCTACCCATTACGATCTGATTTTCCTAATACTTCTTTTGCCTTTTTAGTATTATAAGTTCTATTAGTTATATATTTAAATAGAATAAATGTTTTGTTGAAATTCATTATCATACTTTTTTTAAATCAATTCTTTCTAGTTTTATTTCAAACCAATTAATAAATTAAATATAGATTAATACAAAAGGGTATAAAATATTGAATATCCTCTGATTTCATATATTCTTATAGTTCTTAATATATAAATATAATATATAAAAGTAAGGAAAAAAAAGGAGGAAGATCAATATTTTAAGATTTTCTTCAAATAAAATATAGGAAATTAAGAATATATTGAGTATATTCAATTAATAGTTTTGAAACCTATATAATAAAGAATAATTAATATATAATATCTAAATATCAAAACTTTATTTAATAGAATTAAAATAATAATACTATATAAGTAATACATTGAAGAGATATTTTATTTCTTTTTAAAAATGTTTTAAATCATCTTTCAAAGAAAATAAAAAGAATATTATAATTAAAATATAATTCTTTAAATATAAATTTAAAATAGTATCAAAATCATGATTATCTAATAAACTTTCCTAATACCCTAGTTTCCAAAAAAAGAGTATAAAGCTTTTTTTTTAATAAAGGCTAATAAAAACGATATCTATATTGTATACCTTTATTACTATTTTTCAAATTTATTATATTCTTTTGATTAAGGATTTATTGGATGATATTTAATATAAAAAAACTAAAATAATGTGTAATCTCTTAATAGAAAAAGGTTTGGAAATGCCAGAATTTAAGGGTTTTTTCGTTATATACAGGAATTCGATAACAATGGTAAAATATAATAACCTTTTATTTGATTCTATTAGCTTGATGGATTATTAAACGTTTTATTTAAAATAATAATTACTATATAGCTTTTCTTTATTTGATAATTTTATTATATTTGCTTTTTTTTTTAGGGTTTTTAATGATAAACTAGAATTAATAATATTTTAATGAATTTCACCTAATATAAGCTTATTAGATAATAATGATATAGTGTATATAAGTTTGCAGATTCAATTAATTTATAATTATTGATTTATAATAGTATAAAGAGTATAAATAGTTAAAAAATGAAAATAGCTTATTTCAAAAGTTAATATTACAGGATTTTAATAATAGTTTTGAGCCTTATCAAAATGGGTTTAATTAAGCCTAAATATAAGGTTAAATTATATATCCTTGCTAGCGCTGATTCAATTTTCCAAAAGAAGACGGTATTATTAATAGCTAGCAAAGATATATACGGAGTATTATATTGAGAAAGTATAAGCCTTTGCATAGGCCATATTGTTGATGAGTTGTAGTCATCGAGCTAACAATCATTCAAAA